>JAQFYC010000160.1:0-77634 GCA_034694165.1 Tomocerus mixtus | reverse complement strand
CTGCGTTTTTACATGGCTTCTACATGAATATATGAATTATGCCTCTAATTGTATAACAGTGTCACAGTGAAAACTGCTATAACATTTATATCCATATAGGAAAATCTCCGTTGAGATGAGCTATATATGATTTGGTTTGATTATGCATTATGTAGGTTGTAGACGTTTATATGAATCTTTGTACACAGCTGCAGTTTTACACATTATAATATTTTTTTAAGACTGAGATTTTACCAATATATACTGATTTATCAGAAGCATTGGTGCAAAGGCTGGCTCTTTTACATGTGGGCCAAAAAGGGTCATAAAAACTGTCCTATATTTCGGTTTCCGCTGTTTCCGGATCCCTTATATACGGTTTGCACTGTATTTGCATTATAATAATTTAGGTATCCGAAATTAATATTGTATGCAAATAGTTATAAATACGGCAAACTGAAAGATTTTTGTAAATGTTGCTACTACCAAAATAAATGACAGAAAAGGACGGTATAAATCCGAAAAGGAGAAGGGATTGGCTTCGATTTAGTAGATCCTCCTCCGAAGTTTTTATCATAGTATCTAGAGAGAAGGCAACATAAACAAGTGTATCTGCACAAGTGTACCTACCTATATGTATGTATAGTAATGTACTTGTATGTAAAATCCAAGTACTATACAAGTGTGGTTTGATTTGGTTAGGTTACGTATTATGTAGATGTTTATATGGAACTTTGTATACAATTCATGCAATTGCAAGCTTTACACATGAAAAAGTTAGGGAGAAATGATTTTTACGCTTTGCACTGACTGTGAAGTGCTAGTGCAATGCCAGGCCAGGCCTTTTCTATATACATCCATACATACTAGTACTGCAAAGATGCATTAACTTTAACTAAATATATGTACATGTAACTATAGTACAACTACATAATCTCTACCAGAAGTAGTTTGAAGTTTACTATATTTCATATGAGATGTTGGTCCTTTGCAGAAATTATATCTGTAAGCGTACAGCGAGATACAGATACTTATAGATAGGTAATAACTTTTTAGAGATATTATGCTATTTAGTACATGATATAATAGCAAAATATTATTATCCGATATACACAGAGATTTCCTTTAGTAAAGAAGCTGACAATGAGCGAGAGTATATGTTGTGCTATAGTTATAGGTATCGTTATATTATCATATCATGTGTGTGTGATGATCATAATATTATACAAAATATAGAAGTCCAATCCAGTGAGTTGACTTGTATCTCGTATCTGTATGTTGTATGTATGTACTTGCCCATAACATAACTACAGTAAAATACGTACTGCGTAGCCTACTCAACTGATCTGGTACTTGCCCGTGTAGTGTAGTTAGCAGTGTAAGTGAACTGAACCTTTCTGTGAGAACGAACAAGTCTGCTAAAGTAAAATCTAAAGCTAAAAAGCCTCTCTATGCAATACACTTATATATATTTGCGTCCTTATAATATTATGTGAGTGTGATGGGATGCGATGTGAATAGTTAGGTTGGTATGGTATAACTCTAACTTGATTCTGTTCCTAGACTACGTTTCTACACTAGATTAGAGGGAGAAGAGAATCCTATATATATTTACTGTTCAGTTGCCGTTGTCACTGTGGCCAGCTCTGTTGTTCTGTTCTCCGTCCATTCTGTAGTCCGTCAGATTACAATTTACAGTTTAGTTATTTAGTTATACCTTAACTATTATCATATTTTGACCTGCACTTACCACTAAGTTAAATAGCTAACAACCCGGATTGCTTTACTTTCTTATATGTTAAGAAGTTTTAAAAACGTTACATAGTGAAAAAGGAATTTTGTTCGGATTGTGAAAATTTGATCTGCACGAAAGGTTAAAATATAGATTGTATTGTTGTTAACCTGCTTCAATATACAAAATACAGATACCTACCTTTATAAATAAAATGAGATTTTTCTTCGAGCTTCCAAAGAGTTAACTATAGAGAAAAGGGAAGTGCCCTTGTGTAGGGCATCAGGTTTATCTCAGCAATACATACATAGTAAAGCAGACAAGCTACAAACCAAGCTCCTCAAGCATTACATCAACAGCAAAAGCAAATCACCTGTTGCTCTTCCCCTCACACTAAGATTTTACGTTTCCCTTTTATCTAAGGATAACTTACACCATATATACGTTGAATTAAAACAAGTACAAATTCTATTTAGCTTTTCAAGCAACTGTTGCAAATTGTAATATTATTGATACACTTACAAATTGCAAGTTATCTACCTAAGTGAAGATACATTACATTCACAAACATATTAGAAGAAGAGCAAGTTTGAAACATTCTCTAACTCAAATAAATCTCAACAGTTACAGTTACATCGATACATACATACAGCACAAACATTTATGATTACACAAGTTCGCATTCATTCATGAATCTTACATTATACATATGAATGAAAATAATACTAAGTAATTAGACTCGAAAACACAAATTGCATGTGCTTACGTTACTCTGCACTATAAGACACGGATCGTTACTTTATATCTGTAAATCATCTTTAAACTAAAGTGCTAATCAAAAACTCTAAGAAGGCAGATATAAATCACGACTTGGTAGAATAGAGGAAGTGCTCTGGTGCAGAAAGTAAAAGGTAAACTACTCAATTATTTTTCGATGTAATAAATATACTTTTACCACTTAGGTTATATTTATTTCTCGCTCTATGAAATGCAATATGAAAATTACACCTGTACTATACAGTTCAGTTTCATTCAGGATCTCGCCCTAAGCAATTACATTGTTTTTAAATGTTTTGTAACATGATATATCATAAGTTTAAATTAGAATGCAAAATCCAAACTTGTTATGCACTTCACACAAGGAAAAGCATTTATAGTAATAGCAGTAATATGTCATTTTTTGAATTTTGCATTATTATTAGCTGCCTACCTTAGTTAAGTGAGTATCAATAAAATACGATAATCAAAAATCCATCAATTACAGTACACACCCAGCCCTTACTAAATTATTACTTTTATAATCTATGTATTAGCTGTCCCATTTAAAAATCGTAACATGCAAATAAGATATGTATATTAGTATATATGTCAGAAACAGAAACACAGACAGAATTATTACTTCACTGAAGGTATACTTATACTATACTATAGTAGGTACTTATCGGGTCAATATTAATGATATCATGTACATAAATATTAGATATCTAGTAATTTGCATGTAGGAAACGTTAGATTTCCAATTTCATCCCATCGAGTTGACGTTTCTTGTTATACTTATAAGTAGAGAGAATACTTATAGACAATGTTTCACAATAAATAGGAATATAATATGTAAAGTTATAACACCTTGGTAAGTGTATTTTACATTTGTCATGGGAAAATAAAGATACTCCCTAGCGATGTAATGTGCAGAGGAAGCATTACGTCTACTTAGCTTCTAAATGGATACTAATTGTAAATTGTTATATTGTATTATAATAGTAACTTGTCTTGTCAGCTCTTAAGTGAATGGAATAGTAGAAGCATTTAATTTTCAGATTAGAACATTAGACACAGCCTCTCAGACTAATACAAATGAGCAAGCTTTTTAAAAGTTAAATATAAATGGAGAAATAAATATCAAACTCATTTGCTTATCTTTTTAAACTATTTTGTATGAAGTACGAACTTAGACTATCTTCCGACCGCTTAGATACATAGATACAGATTTGTCGGCAGTTTGTTAGTACATGTCAAAAGTTCCATATCTATTTACTTAATCAAATTAAGAAAGGAAGTCGGAAATTGATTTGTCGATTAATACAGATATATTCGAACATCTGATGTTTGCCAGTTGAGAATTTTGTGTCCACGCGTATATTACAAGTAATTGCTTATATTGTATCAATCATTTCCTGTGCTGTCCTACAATTGTCCGTACAGTCTTCAGTCTTAGGCAATCGGTGTTCTTTTTAGTAACAATAGAGCGGAAACTTCATCTTAAAAATATTGTCTCCTTACGAATGTATGAAACCGTCAAGCTTAAACTATGGCCTTACTTCATACATTTCGTATGCATAATACCTATTTAAAATATTCAAACTAATTCATGTCACATTCATTGAAATCTAGTCATTAAATCTAGTCGCCTAAAAATTACAACAGTTTTGCAATATCATGTAACTTTACAAAACAATGGTGCCGTAAAAACCCGTATTTTTGGATTCGTAAATCAGAGGCTCATGTCTTAAGCTAAAATAGACTAAAAGAGCTACTTGTGCATATTCAGTTGTTGTAATGTGATATTCTGCAAAAGATAAGCTGAGATTTGTGTATCTACCGAAGAATTTGTTTTGTTACAAATTGGTTCGAATTGTATATTATGTTGTACTCAAAACACTGAAACTGTGTATAACATGTACGATTTCCTAATTAAACTGTCATAAAGAGCTGGAAGCCACCTTGAAACAGACGCAAATTACTAGTTTCTATCTTAAATGTGCAACTTCTACTTCATAATACGACTAATATTGTTACATAACTCATCACCAGGGCATAACCTTATTAATTTTGTAGGCAGCCAAAAAACAGTCTTGAGGGCAATAATTGTGTTTCCCAATGGGACAATTTAAGTAATATTTTTATCTACCTTATTTCACCGAAAAAAACTACAATTCTGTGTTGACTTAAAGTAACTGTTAATAAGTAGATAGTGGGCACTTTCAAGGAATTGTTTCACTTGATTTTGTTAAAGATTATTAGCATAAGTTGGCTGGAAAATGTTTTTATAGGGACTTGCGGAATTAATTCTCGAATTCGCAGTCTAAATAATATGCATTTTAGTTTCAAAGCACTTGCAGACTACAACAAATTATAGGTATAATATAGAGGTAGCAGTTGATAGTTAAGGTTGAGCATTATACAATTATCATTTAAATTAAATACGTCTACAATTGTCAATTTGCTATTATCGTATCAAGTTTTATGAGAAATATGATAGTTAATACCGCAGTTTAAATACGGGACAGAAAAATAAATAATGTCACTATCATAATATTTACTAGTATGTAGTTTGATTACAATAATATTCTTAGTAAATAATACCTATATACGTACGTAGAAATAGAACGTTTACCCTATCTTTGTTCTGCTCCTGTTCATATAATAATGGCTTGATTATGCTTTTGCTTTGGTGTCCTCGAAGGTCGCCTTTACTGCTACTAAACTGCAATAGCTTATAGTTTATAGTTTAATTATTAATACATAAGCACTTTATATTTAATTGTGGATACCAAATTGCGTTGCAACATGATTCACTGAAAAGTATTCATGTTGTCTTGTTAGTCATATAGTAGAAAATTACATTGCAAATGATGTTTGTTAATTCGCTAGGCCAGGCCAGTAAAAGTAAGTAGTATCAGATCACAGTAGTATGAGAATGTCGTAGGACAAATAACCGTGAAGCTTAAAAATGAGAAAGATTATGCACAGCTCCTGTTAGCAAAGCACTGCGGCTCTTTTTTACCAAAGTCAATTAATTTTTGTAAGCTAGGTTAGGTATATTATTATAGTCACCTATTTAATTCCTACCTGACACCGGCTACGTCCATAGTAATGGTAAAACACATTTACTTACTAACCTGTAGCAAATGTGCAAATTATATGTATGTAGTAAAAGTCAGTTCAGTCATTTGCCACATATTTGCATTGGCAATGAATGGCAACAATTAGGTTAATAAAAAAGTATCTATAGGTATTGGTTTCCTTTTCCAATGAATTTGCTCATTTTAAGTTGCCTAACTCTAACGGAACGGGCAAATGCAATCATATATGTACATAGGTAGATAAGTATGTACTTCTCCTGAGATAAACATTCTAGATTGTGATCTTGGGACTGACTAATTGGAATTCTTAATTGCAAAAGCGATATCCGGATATAAAGTTCCTATATTATTTGCTTACCAACTACCTATATTTTATGCGTGCCATTTTATATTACAACCTGATTCATTTTTATGAGAAGCTACGTTGACCGTACATTGATTCATTAGTCATCGGAGATTGAGAATTAAGATAGAGCATCAATCTGTATAATATTAGTAATAGTAAGTTATTGAAATCTTAATCTTTGATTGTTAATGTCACGGTACACACATATTATTATGCCGTAAATGGTAATATACTCTGAAAATGCTTATTATGCTTGAGTGTAAATGTTACCATAAATATCAACATAAATTGCCATGTTTAATTGTAGTCTTTACACTTCCTATAAGGCTCCTGCCAATATAAAGATGATTATTATTGCAATATCTGCACTTTAGGTGCAAATACAATAACTGTGATTGTATACATAGTTAGTTAGTAGTTAGCACTATATATAATATACATTCTGGACGGGCAGATTGCTTAATATTATTTATATTATTCTAAAAGCATAGCATTTTATTATAAGGTCGAGTTTAGGTTAGGTTAAAGATATGCATATTAAAAGCTGTAATGCAATAGAATGGAAGAAGGAGAGGTCGAGTCGGTTCATTTGATTTAATCATTAATACAAGGAAGTCGTAGCATAAAGTATAAGATGATTTGTTTCCTATGCATATATGAAGTATGAACGGTTGTTGGTATGATGTTGATATGGTGTGGTGAAGTATAGTGGAGTGTGGTGACATGACGTCGCGGCGGTGTGGTGACGGATAGATAGATGAATAAATAATAATAACTCGGTTGTTCTCTTCTCATCTTTTGCTCTGACTCTGACCCTCTGCTTATGTATTATGTTCATACAGTACAGATATACTGTATATTTTATGAGTTAGTCAGTTCAGTTTAAGTTGGGTTGTGAATTTTGCATTTCTACCGAGAAGTAGAGACTACTATAGTTGTAATTACCTAGACAAGACAGTAGTAAAAGTAAGCTAAAAGTACAGATAAGCGCCCAGAGCAGTCGAAATAAAGGGATAATAATATTATTACTTTAGCTGCTAGACTTTGGCTTTGGCAACTCGAAACACGTTTGGACGTTGAGAATAGGTGTGATTCAATGAACAGTCATTGTTCATTTCTTGCGAATTTCCCTGCTGAGATTATCATTGCGCCTTCTCATTCTCATACACGTTCAAATCATATCACAGCACAGGGTCATTCAAATTCATATACAAAGATACATTTATTCCATCAGGCCAGACAAGCCAAGTCAAGTCAGGAATGAAATGAAACTTACTTTTGCTTGGGACGACTGTTTTGCTCTTTTTATCTTTCGACTACATATACAGAGCAGACAGAGACAGACACAAATCTGAAATGAATACACACACTTAATAAGACTATATAATATCATAAAACCTTACAGTATACCTATAGACATACTAGGAGAATATAATATGTACATAACACACTTCTGTATCATCATTTTAGCAAGGAAAAGGTAAACTATCTGTAAGGAAGGCTGCCGCTGCCGCTTTTGATACACGTAATATACATGTAATACTATATAGTAGATAGTAAATGAACCAGTACAAGATTTTATGTACGAATGAGTTGTCTGGCATGGTCTGGTAATGGGATGGACGGAAAACCCTGTAGATATAAGTAGGACGATGATTCGCGAATCACACCTGTTATTATTTTGCAGTAGTAAAGTATTGCAGTTGCGTTGGTAAGGTGCTTGCTTAGGCATATCTACATTTTATATCATGCATAATATGCAAACCTACGTACATTAGCATGTATCTATAAATCCGATGATAAGTTCTGTTTGCGACTGGTAAATGTGAAGGTTATGATATGTATGAGTGTCTGGTTGTTGCTTAAAGTTAGAACATACACTCTACAGTACAGACAATGAGCGGTTTGGTTGCCTTTGCTCTTGCTGATTCAGTTTCTGGCAGCAACCTTTAGTAACTATAATATTACTAACACCAAGCTAAACTTAATAGATAAGTAACAAACACAATTTGTATGCTAAGCTATTCATACACACTGTACTTGCTTATTTATGTATGTAGGTAGTAGGTATATATTTCAATTGCAAATTCTAAGGGCAATGTACATAATATACTAGTAGATGTACTAGTGAAGTAATAATATCTTGTGACTGACTGTGACCCGACATGACGACTCATCATAACTATAGTATCGTAACATTATTTAAACTCGAACTAAGACATTAAGCTACACAAAGTTTTGCTGACGAGCTGTCGTATTCATAATTCATTATACTAATGGGATTTGGATAAATCTTATCGAGTTAAATATAAATCTGAGAGAAACGGATGCAAAAATGGGCATTTTCATATAAATAAGCAGAGGAGAGAGCAGTGTTTGAATTATTGCAACATCCATAATCCACCCATCCGAGAAAATACACCATTTCTTTCTAAACATGATAACATTATAAATTCTCACTAATCTTCAGCAACAATCTCCGACTGGCTCCATCATTTACTCTATTTTTCCCTGAGAATTGAGCTAGCTGAGTTGTGTGTGTTGAATTACCTAGCTCCGCTTGCGTTTCCCTGCCCTCAACTCAACATCATGCATTTGCCTTGTTTGTCAAGTGTAAAAATATAGCAGGTGAGCTTGGAGCAACAGCAATAGCAAGGAAAAGAAAAACTGACGTATGTAATGCAATATTAATGTAGCAAGTACAGGTTATATATAATATGTACATCTAAATTAATAGGAATAGCAATAAGGTAGACTCCGTATACATATACATAGACAGGTAGGATTGAACTGCGAACTAGGTAGGTGACTTAACTTTCTCATCAAATCAAGTCGGATCGGCAAATACTAATAATAATGCTCTCGTGAGAAGGAGGTGTCAAGTTTTTTCTGTGGGATTTTGCATTTGATTTTGCATTCGAGATAGAATCAGACTCAGAGCATCGTGCGAAAACGAAGAGAGGAGTTTTAAGCTTTAATAAGGCCGAGACGGGACGATGGAGATCAAATGTTGATTCTTTCTTACTATGTACCTTGCATATTGTTATAGCGTTATACAATTCTAATTCTTTAACTATGTGTACTGCTCCTATTTATTACATTTACTACACTAAACCAAATTAGATTTTATAGTATAGTATACTAGTATACATGCCTATCCAAAATCTTATCGTGTATATTTATGTACATGTTGATATGTACATTTATGATCTGGTCTGCTCTGCATTTCTTGCACTTGCTTTGAATTGAATCGAATTGTGTTTGATTTTAATTTGCAAGGTGTTTTACAACATTGCGTAATTTGCTCTACAAGATCTGCAAATCTACGTAGACAGTCCAGATCCAAACCTCCGATGATAATATCCAGTTGAGCTTGTAAAACTAAGATACACTTATCTGCATTCATTGGGACACTTACATATTATGTATTATGCATAGATAGGTTGTATTTGTTTTTATTTTGCTTTAAAATTGAAGATTTTGTGAGCAAGCGTTACTAAATATATGAATCTGCTTAGTGCACTGGTTCTGTATATTTATATGCAATGGACAATAGAAAATACATAACAATGAAAATGTTTAGGTACATAATGTATACATACGTAAATACGTATGTACAAGGCATGAAAATTGTGGATTACGATATAGTCAGATTGGACTGAGTATAGTATTTATCAAAGTTTGTAGTACTGTAGGAATATGAAAAGGTTATGTTATGTTATTTTATGCTGGAATGATTGGACGTTACGTTGTTGTGTTGCCTTAACTGACGTACGTACGTTTACTATCTATCTGTATGTGCATTGCATTTGTACCATTTACCATTATATTGGGTTTGGTTGTAGTTGAGGTTGAGGTTTGGGATGAGAATGGAGAGCGTGAATAGGAATTGCCTGATGCTTCATTGTGTTGTGTATAAGTATGTTATTACTAACGTAAGTTTGTTGTACACAAAGTTAACATAGCATAGGGAATTGTAGGAACGTTAGCTTAGTAGATACAATTGTAGGTATTGAGTTTTGAATTGGGCTGGACGATGGAGGGATGCTGCTGGAGGGCAGAAGTACTAACGAACTCAAAACTCACATCGCATCTGATGATGAGAATAAAAGACTCAATGCAGTAGTTAGTTTTTGCCGTATGAACATTCAAAATTATACAGACCATGGAGGCAGGCAGACATGACAAGACCAAGACAAGACACACACAAAGTAAAAGGCCTTCAGCACTACGAAGTGACTGCACTGTATTCTATACACTATGTCTATGTAGCTTCATTCTTCTACTATTCATCTTAGAAGTGTAGTTCTTATAGGATCTTAGTTCTTCCCTGTAGCGCATTTATATCTATATATCAATAGACAATGTCTATACTAGAGAGCATTTTGCCTATGTAGCTTAAAAGTCAAAAACGTGTCTGTCCAGCTAAAATCTTGTGTTGTGTGATGGGATTGCAGCTTAAATCTTTGTATATATATCCCTTAATGTAGAAAAAGATACCTCTTGTTGCGTATCGCTTTATATTATTATTTCCCTTTATGACCAATTGGTAACATGTGGTACTTACGCGAGAAAGATGATGTTTTAAGGGATAGAGTTTTACGTACTCTTAAATGGGAATTATATTATGTGAAATCTATATTGTAATATGTAACAGGTAATTGAATATAGAGTTAGTAGTAAGTAAGTAGTGGATTTGAATACACATATTTAGCTTATGGATAGGTATAGGCACACTACGCAAGAAGTAATCGTATAACGTCTATTGTCAACGTGCACACGTTGTAAGGTGGTGCACAATTTTCTGCGTTGTGGCCGTAAGCACAAGCCCAACAGTAACAGACAGGACAGGGATATCCCTCAATTTCATTTGCTACCCAATCTTATCTACACATGTCCTTTCTTTCTACTTTACAATCAATAGCTTATCATTCTATGTTTCTACTCATACCAATTTTTATCTAAGGTACTGATATAGTTTTTTGAGTTCAATGAAGGCACAACTCTGATATTCAGTTCTACCCGGTAACTGTACATAGTACTGTCGTGTATTTAAATAAATGTCATTGTCAACATGAATTACTTACTAGCATTTACTACCTATGTACTGAATACATGTCCAGTGCTACAAAATAAGTAGGGATCTGATTCTCATATTTATTTAACTTAAATTCAAACATTTTAAATGTAAGTGTGAAGTGATCAATACCATTTACAACTTACAGAGTTACGGTCATTAATGATCATCCTAAACTATTTAAAATACTTAAAACTTGCGAACGATGGATCTGTAATGCCAGTAAAGACAATTTTTTATGAAAATGGTTTAAGATAACATTAGCCGTTATGATATTTAATTTTGAGAAATAAATCTGTAAAACAGAACATAGATTTTAGGTGTACCCAAGGAATATAGATAGGAGGTTACTCTGTCTACAACTAGAATACAATCAATTGTATCATGTGCATAGCAATACTTGTAAGTAAATTAGTAGTAGGCCGTAGTAGCAGTAGATTGCAGAGTAAGATGCTAAAATGGGTAGATCCAGAAGAGGAATAGATGAAGGAATATATTACGCAGAGCGTATAGTACACCTTGAATTGTTGTGTAAGGAGAAGTGAAGTCATTTTAAAAGAAGAGTTGAGTAGACTAGGGGATAGGTAAACGAGAGATAGAATATAGAATAAGAAGGAATAAGTATGGGTGATGTGATTGGAGAGCTGTTAATGCCATAGGCGATACTTACTTTACTTACGTACGTACTATTCTCTTCAGTAGTAATATGTAGCACTCACACATACACGTAGTATCGTATTCGTAATTCGTATCTCTCTGTCTCATCCGCATTTTGACTACCTATACTATAACATTTACTATTTACTCATCTACCGACTACTTATCTGCACTGTACTATCAGTCCTATAAGATAAAGACGCTGTACTTACTACAGATATACTATTACCATGCCACATATATATAAACGACAGAGAATCTGTTGAGCTAAGTCGAAACCGAAGGAAAAGTAACTTATCGTTGCGAGAAGAGATGTACTAAAACTACAGACAACCCATACTATACTACTTTATATAAACTGGTACGATAAAACTATACGGTAGATACACGCAGTAGTTTTGCTTGCATCATGTAATGTGTGTACTTGTTGCATTACATACTATAATATATCCGCCTTAACAATATTAGCAAAAGTTGGTTGATCGTATCTTGTTTTTCTTTAACTCTAACTGAACTGAACTAAAGTTTGATTCCAGTTCATGTCCGTGCATCTCAAGAATAAGACTAAACGAACATTTGAATGCAAAGATTATACGCATAGTAGCATAGACACAAACTGCGTTATCTTTACATTATTATGTGTAGTACAGTACACTACATCATAACAATTGCACTACTTTATTAAAGAATCATAGTGGATAACTACATAACATAGCTTAGGTAAGTATACGAGATAGCTAGAAATGAAAGAAAGAAATGAAAACCTTATAGTTAGAGTTAGCTACTTATTTTACTAGCATAGGCAATTACCTATGTAGTATGTATGTCTGCAATGAGTATGTTTGTACATATAATAATACAAATGTGAACTCAGTTGCTGCCTCTTTGTACGCTATGGTATTCATGGTTTAGACAGATAAGTTAGTATAACAGATAAATAGAAGATGCTCCTTCCTATGTAACCACTTTCTTCGTCGTCATCATCATTCTCACCATGCAGTTCTCTTATTTATAAATAATACAGCTGTGTTCACTGTTCACATTTAATACACATATAAGTGTACTTTTGTGTTGTTTCTTGTTTGTCTATCTTGGTGTTTTATTGTATTCTGGTGTGGCTTTGTGTTACTTTTGCGTTAGATGCTAAACCTAGCTACAGTAGTCTACTATTGCAGTTTTCAAGTTAATTCAATCTTGGTATCCTTCCTTCGATAACGTTATTTTATACTAGTTACTTAGCTTGGTTAGTTTTGTTCGTGGTAGAACTGAACTTAGGTTTGTAAAACTAAAGAAGGAACACAGTACTTTTTGACTGGTATTACAGATATAACGAGAAGTCCCGAATAATATCCTATCTGCAGGTGCATGTACTATAATATAAGCTGATTTTGTATATAAAAATGCATAGAGAGGAGGAATTAAAAGCGAGCCAGACTCAGGATACAGATACGTACAACACAATAACAAAACGCAGTGGTATCAGTATAATAAATAATATAATATAAATAATAATGGTGTAAAGAAAAAGCAACACTCTGTGTCTAAGTGTTAGTTCTTTTTACCATCAAGAGCTCTGCCGTTGTGTTCTGTTGCGTTGAAGTTGAAATCGAAAGAGTGCAGTTTAGTTTAGGTTCAGTACAGTCCACTCCTCACACTCACTTACATACAGACAATGTATACTTTACATGTAACATTTTGCAATCAGATCATCAGCACATGCATGTAAGCAAAATAAATAGCAAGAACAAGCTTCCAGGCCAGACCAGATCAACAGAGTGCAAAAAAGGAAGCTGTTCCAGGCCTTGTTTCACCCAAATCTAATGCAGTTATGACTAAACTATAGCATCTTATTTAGCAAAACCGTTTCCCTTGCATTTTCATCCGTTGCGTTCGTTATACATCCAAACCATTGCATATGCTCCCATTACTTTTTCTAGGAAAACATAATTCTAAATTCTATAGTTTTTGCATATACAAATACGAAGAAGTATCTCTTACGTTCTGACATTAATAGGAAGTCTAGGTACTACTATATTATCCAGGAAATACAATACGCAATGCAATGAGTCAATTATAGTGTACTGTACTCCTTTTTATCCAATTTTATATTCAAGGTACAATACATATTTATTACAAATTACGTTATTTTTTATTTGCATTAGTCAGTAAATTGGAGATTACTATATTTACACTTACTACAGCAATACATAGTAGTATAAAATTGTAAAGAGGGCAATATGCAAATAAAAGAGCACCACATCACAAATTGGGTAGTCAACTATGACTGTAGTAGTGTGTATGCTATACTATTAAATATTGCAATTTGGAATGCAAATACGAAGGGCTGTATCACATTCAACAGCCTATAGGTTTGTTTAGATGAGATGTGTGCTATACTTTCTTTATATTTACCATATACGCTTTTATTAGTTAGTGATGCAATGAAATGACTTTTCGACGATTATTTTGCTTTCGGTATTGCCTATGGTATGATATCATATACTTATTAGGCATACCAACTAATCTAGAAATAATATTTACAACTTTGAGAAAGAAAATTATGCAATCTGATGTAGGTAAGTGTAGTACAGATTCAGATAGATGAGTATAATCTATTTTATTTAAATATGTCAGCCTGTAGCTCTTATGGTAGTTCGTATATAGTATTTATACTATTAAGTAGTAAGTACCCACATTATATTAAGTGTCTATACACATGCCTAATGCATTTATAATGTACTATTACCTGTATAGACACTTGCAGCAATATAACTTGAGGCTAAACTGAAAGTGATGTGATATAAATTCATTTATAGCGCATGTAAATATAAGAATAATGGCAAGTATAGTATGTTATATGTAATATCTGTGTGTTTTGTGTATCTCATATGGTACCAAGAGAAGGTACAATTACATCACATCACATAAGAGTGGATCAGGGGCTGGGTGGATACATTTCTATTTTATGTTGTTTTTCTGTATCTGTTAGGTTAAGTTAAGACTACTTGCTACATGTACACATTACACATACTATATAGTACAATATTTATTCTTGCTGACTCTGATTCTGGTTTGATTTCTACTTACGTTGGTATTATCATTTCGTTCAATTCTAGCACTTTTGTAGTTGCTAAACAATTTCCTTTAGACACTACATATGAAAAATGTTTCTAACACTAAACTCAATTGATTGCGTCAGTTTTTTATAAAAGTTTGTCCTTTGTAAAGCTATTAGAAATAACTTCTTAAAGTAAAACCGTACGTACGTAAGTATTTAATAAATAATAATAAATGTTAAAGTACATACAGGAGTAACTTAAAACGTAATTCACGTAATAGGTTGAAAGAGAGAGAGATGTAGACGTATCAGAAATACAAAATACAGACAGTTTATGGAACAGAGATCAGTTGTCATTGAATTGCCATCATAAGTTATCCAAGTTATTGACAGACGCGAATCAATGGAGACTTTGAGCTTAATGTTGGTTTCATTTATTGTAAACAAAGATCAAATCATCGTAACATATAATATTTCAATTTATGGATATACTGTCGTATTTGATTTTGTGTGTCTTGAAATGGTCTTGTGCTTACTGTTTGATAATTAGTGGTAATAAGCACAGTGTGAGTGTTATTTCGCTTTGGTTCATATTTTATTGCTTATAAGGTAGTTGATTTGATACGCTACATTGAGTATAATATGTACGTGCACCATAAATATAATTACTTAAGTTGCCATACTAAGTAAGTAAAAGATGATATCTAGATTACATTTATTTAGTAACATTTAAGAGCAAAGCTCTGATCAAAGCTTTTACCACACTGGGATGGTCGATCTGGACTGGACTGAGACACTGTGAATTGAGACTGTCTCTGTATTACATTATCTCTTACTCATAACACAACTTGTTTGAAGTTTGAATATTTAGTGTAATGCAATGTATTTAAACAAAGTTGTCTGTCAGTCATAGCCGGAGCTTATTTTATATTCATGAAACTTTAACAGTTTGAACAAAGTCATTGTCAAGTGCGCAGTGCGGTATTGTAAACAAGAGCGACTTGAATTACTTAACTAAACTATTGACTCCAATTACGAATTACGTAGCAAGATTCATAATACGTTGTTAGTTGTAGTTACTATAAGTAAGTATATGCAGTTAAACTAAATATTATGTACGTGCATACATACACTGTAAACTCAACACTAATAACACTTTATAAGTAATTTCATAGTTAATTTCATAGGTAGGTACAAACGTTTATTTATTTGCATGTACTCATAGTAGTTTCAGTTCCGTATTCACAGCTGTAGGTATCTCTGTTGTGAACTGAATTAGTACAGTATGCATACAATTATAATACAATAGTGCAAAACCTTAATAACTGTTATGCCATTTGCTATCTGAATTTTATTTACCATTTACCAGTTAAACTCACAATCAGTTACATATACTTATACTTTACTAGCTGACTTGTTACTTACTTAGCATACGTTGATAATACGCACGACTAAATATATTCATATTAATTTACTTATGTTTTTAAAGGTTATGGATAGTATTTCTATATACAACGGGGGTGTGTACTACTATAGTACGTATAAATTATAATAGGTAATTTTAATCTACATAATATTATAAATGCTACAAAGGATACTTCCCGTTTTTACTTACTTAGGAAGCCTATATTTTTTAAACTGTGCTCTTCAACTATATCAAATGAAATTGAAAGTGTGAAACCGAAACTAATCACAGGATGTGTTGAGCCTGAGACTGCATTTTATTCAAATCTTCTGTTAACTATGAAAGTGTGAAACAACTATTTTTAATCTACTCGTCTGCCTCTTCTTCTTTTGTAAGCCAAAGCCAAACTACTTATTATTACTACATTCACAGTTTACATTGGCCATTTAAATTGATGACGGTATAAACCATTATTATTCAGGGTTTATTAATAATTCACATTGTAAACGAAAATAGGTCTTCAGTATCAGTGTTGATGTTTTGGAAAGAGTTTATTACTGTTAGACTGAATTTTGGTACAATAATTCCATTAATATAATGTAAGTATAATATTTAATTCTACTCTATTAGCTGCATCTACATACTAGGTGTATCCAATTCGTAATTGTACCAAATTAACAGAAGGATATACTATGTAATTATTGCTTGACAAAATCATCTTCGCATATATACTATTATAAGTAAATAGTTATTCCCACCAATGTGTGTGTGTGTGTGTGGAGACTGTGCACAATATGTATATATTTATATTTGAACGATCCAAGATATATTTCTGTGAGAAAGAACCAAAATACGTTGCTCCATGGAATGAGAAAGAACCAAAACATCTTTGTACACCATGCAAAAGAGCTAAAACATATAATATACAGATAGTAGGTATATGGTATTTTGGTCCTTTTTCACTCCATAAAAGTTCTAAGTACATTAGAAATGCATTGGACAAATTAGTAATTGTCTAATTAATATACAAACACATTAACTTTAATTTTGATTAATTATTACATCTATGGTATTGACAATGACACTCCAACATACATAGGTATTTATTAGTGTACATGTATGCCCTATAGGTATAGTAGTATAGAATTAAACAACCAAATAGTATTATTAGGTCTTTAGGCTTTACACATATAGATAAGTATGTACTGCTTTCTATATGTTTACTTGAAATCTATTTATGCTCTATTATCTACCTGGACTTTGGAGTTTAGCTGATTGTAGCTTTGTAACTTTTGTAACAGTAGTTTTCTGTAATATGAGTGTAATTGTTCACTGAAGTTGTCTGTATAATATAATATTATGATATAAAATATTACCTGCCACATTCATATACTAAATATACACATATTATGTCCTTTAATGTCGCCATAATAAAGTGCTAATAATGTAATGTAATGGTGGCAAGCGTTCGTTCGGGTTCATTTCGTCCCAAAAACCACCGAACTAACCTTTAATTTTGTCCTTCAAAGCTTCAAACTACATGCACGTGAGACAGAAGGAAAATTCTCTGACTTTGAAAGCCAGTGTCGTCATAAGCCAATTTATTACTATACATACTCTGTATTACATTTTAATTTTGACAGTAGAATTATTTGCTTTTTCTGTGTATACATAGTACATGTCTCTGTCTCTGTCTCCATGCTAATTATCTGTTCAGTTATTAACTGTTAACTGTAGACTCTTTTTCTGTCTTGCTTTTCCTTTACCTTCACCTTTGTACTTTGGTGTTATAAAATTGATCATGAATTACCCAACATCATTTAAAACTAAATCCTTACATGTTAATGTAGACACTTTGCTTTGACGATCGCCAGCCTATAGTTATACACATTTTATTAGAAAAAGTAAGCATGTTTTAAAAAAATGTTTTTTAATAGAAGGATTTGGCTTTTGAACTTTTGAAGATATAAAAATTATTTTGCTGTAAGTAGTCCTATGATACATCATAGAAGTATACAGATACGTGATTTGCACTGTGGAGTTGAGTGTAATGCATTTAAAATTTACTAACTAATGTATAACTTATTATAGGTACTGACAATGAGTTAGTTTTAGTGTTAGTGTTAAGGAATAAATAGTTTTTGTGTGGAAAGAAAAGAGGGCCACCCAGCGGGCATGAGTTAATAGCAAAAGAAGTGGAGGAAAAGGGTGAGATGTAAAATGGTAAATGTAAAGATATCTGAGTGAGTGAGTTAGCTGGTTTGGCTGCAGAAGAGAGGCAAAAGAATGAGTACCTAAGTACTTCTACTTTTATACTTACTATACATTATACAGATATATGTATTTAGTATGTGGATTAGATTGGGAAAAGAGTTGCATTGCAGTTGCAGCATTGTTTAAAGATGCTGGTTTGCCTTGTCTTGTGTTCTTACTTACTTACGTAGTTCTTGTCGTGCTATCTGCTATGCTGATGCTGTTGACTTGCATACATAGTACATAGTACAATCCAAATCCAACCAAACAACTTACTAAAGCTTTGCTAGCGTTTGGCTAGCGCGTTAAGACAACACAGTTTTCTGGCTTGGCTTATGTTATGTTTCTGGTTTGGGCTAAGATATAGATACTCCTCCTGTGGCAAAGTTAGAATGTAAAGACGAAGGGAGCCTGGGGCGTCCTATAGGAGCCCTTCACCTGTTCAATTATGTAGGTACCTGTTTCTTAGCTCTATGTACCTGCACTAAACGATCAGCTTATCCTCAACATATCTTCTTATACATATTTAATATTATAACAAGAGGAACCCAAAAATTATATACAGTACAGTGTATTAGTGGGTATAAGGTAGTCCTAATGCACTTTACATCTGATAAATAGTTATAAGAAAGGAGCCTTTTTGTTTAACTTACCAACAAATATATGATGTATAAATATATGCAATGGAATATAAATCCGTGTAATGTCTTCTTCTCTTCTCTGTTTCTATTCCAGCTTCACAGCGTTGTTTGTTGTAGTTGTATCTTGTATCTATTTAGGTAAAGCTAGTAAGAAAGCCAAAACTAAAGTACTTGTGTTGTTTGATATGTTTATATGTTATGTAGGTTCTTTTCTAATCCTGTGCATAGCAATTGCACAGGTACATGCCAGGCCAGGCCAAGCCAGCCCAGGTAGGCAGATTAGTTAAGAAGTTACATATAAATAAATAGTAGGTACTTTAGCTATAGGTATAGTGGATTGACGTAGGATTGCTTTGCATTTATTTTATAGTTCTATTGTGAGGACTATGACTGTGTACATTCCTCCAGTCCTGTTGTCTTCTCTTCACTCTTCTTCTTCTTCTTGACTTGATTTTTCTCTCACGTTGATTGCAATGTAGTTGGATGTAGTGAGCAGAGATTCGGCTTGCCCTTTATTATTATCAGAAGAGAAGAGATCGCACCAGGTAATCTTAACTAAGCCCGTCCAGTTGAAGTCGCAGTCTCAGTCGCAGTCATCCAGCTATACATATAATACCTAAGTAACTTCTTCTCCTATATCAATGAGATAATATGTCTGTAGATATTATGCACACAGGTATGTATGTATGTATAGTTTACCCAGATAGTTTATGTATAATGTATATACTGACTGACATCAGTACAAACCACTGCAACCACGCCACATCACATAAGGTAGTAAAGACAAGACAAGACATACAAGTCAAATCAGATGAAAAAGAAAGATGGTTCACAAAAATAAGGGCCTTTCCCTTAACTAACTAACATATAAGGGATGCACCAGTCCATCCATATGCTCAATTTACTAAAGAGCCCTTAATTTTTCCAGACGCAGACGAGTCCATTCCCAAGAAATGTTAGCCATTGCATTATTGTACCTACTACCTACCTGAATCAAACTGCCCACATTACATTATGTACACATCACATATATTCATGTGTAGCAAACAACCTGAACACAAATCCTTTAGTTATTATATACCTTAACCATTTAACCCACAATAGTTGGTGTAGAGGACACCTTAAGTATATATAAGCTGTACTATGCAATACAATAACTTACCTGCACTTATAATAGTATTACAAATAAAGGTAACTTAGGTATTATAGTTATACTTTGTAACAAGAGATACTTAAGTACCTCTAGTGAGACTGACTGAGGTGAGATCCCTCTTCCTTGCTTAGCCTTCTTAGGGCTATATACGTTTTCTTTGTTTTCCCTATCTTATCTAATCTTGTAAGGCAAGAGCCTGGACTGGACTGGTACTGGTAAACCGGAGTCTGAGTTTATGTTTGAGTGAATTGGATCGGTTTAGTAGGTTTGTTCTGGGTTTGTTCCATCATTCCTTATTGTTAGCTTGTTGGTTGGTTTGGTGTGCTTTAGTAAAGTGGAGAGGATTGTTTTGTCGGTGAGTGAGGTAACTTTTACCTGTCCTGTCCTCCATCATCCATGCTAGGCCTTACAATGTCCCCTTAAAATATTCAGCATCCCCGTTTGCTTTAGCATTCACATTATTGTTATTCTAATAGTTGGAGTTCTTGGTTTAGTTACTACCTACACAGTAAATAGTTAAGTTCGGTTTAAGTAGTAGCTTTAGCTCAGCAGTTTATTTCTTACACCCATTGTTTCTCATCACATCACATCATAGTTATAGCACAGGTACATATATCTGCCCAGTGCTTAGTGTTTATCTACTACACTACTAGTATATAGTGTCTACCTTGAATATTTGTGAGACGGATCTGTAAAATAAGTCGAAAGCTTATTTACTTACTAGGATAGGATACAGTGTATTAGTTTATACTAATTCTTAAAAGTTCTTTGGATAATACAAGGCAGTAAAGGTAATATCTGAAAGATACTGTGTAGAGTGTAAAGGACACAATTGGGAATGGAGACAGTGAAGTAGACTGATTGTCATGTCACGTCGTATTATTCCCATGAATTTAATTTCTATGCATATACGTATTAACAACTTTGTGGTGCTTAGTGAGTTAGTGTTGTGAGCTCTCTTACTCTTATCTGTTTTATTTTCTTGGAATATTTACCATTTACCCATTCGGTATTATTCAGAAGAAGACAAAATACCTACATACACCTGGGCTGGGAACTACTAGTAAGGAATAGGTACCTACAATTACTTATATTGTATAACTGCATATACTGAACTAAACTACAAAGCCAAAAATAAAACACCTGATACAAACAAAGCTTTTGCCTTCGACCATTTTGACAGAAACTATTCTGATCCTGATTGTTTGGTTGGAAAGGAGAGTGAGAAAATCAGTTCTGTTCAATTTTCTTCATAAAATTCTGGTGAGCGTATGTAAATCACGATACACCGATATCGGTTATTTACTCCAGAGCAGAATCAAAAGAGTGTAGGTATGTATACTGTATTAAATTTGATAATTTATTATGTTACACCATACTTGAGTTACCAACGTATGTCCGTTGTGTTAGTTTCTGTGTGTACTTGAGCGAAATGGAACATGATAAAAGTTGAAGGATTGAATCTAACTGGTGAATTGAATTGAAGGTTGGGAATTTTGGCTCATACCGTTGTTTTACTTAATAATATATTATCTTGTAAGCTTCTGCTACTCCTAGAAAGCAGTTTTTATTATCGCAATTGAGCTCTACACATGTGCGTTATCATATAAAGCTGTAAAGGCTCAATATTATATGGCTAAAGGTTTGCTTGTGTTGTGTATGGAGAAAGCCGAAGGTTATGGACTACTTATGTATGTATCTGACTATATATTTAATATATGTAAAAGTATATTCAGGCTTCAATTCAACGTGTGCTTGCAGATTGAAAAATATTCGTAGTGTCATGTATGTACTTAATTTGAATAACTATTAACGTTATGTACCAAGTTCCATTATCCTCTTGTTGGCAACTTTCCTATAACCAAAGCTGTCTAAAGTATGCACAGGTGAAATTAGCGTGGTTAACACAACAAAGTTAATTTTCGAAAATATCATATTGACGGTGCAGTAAAATGTAGGTCAAGAACCGTAATAGAAGTCTAATGCAAAATAAATGTAACGTTACGATTAACCTATTTAGTGAGACAAAAAGTGCCAATTTGATAAACTTTCCTTAACTACTGATACAAAATGATTGTAAATTATAAATAATATGTATGCATAACACGTAAAAGTGGAAATTCCAATAAAATACTATGAGGATAGTTTGCTAAAATAAAATTAAATTCGTTTAGTTCAAAGCACTTTGTTTTAAAAGGCATAAATTCTTTTCTGTGTTTTTTCAGTGACAGTACATTAGCTGCGATTAACGCATTATGTACACTATGTAATGTACTTACAGACTATTATTATCAATTATCGAGCAGAGTAGCATAAAATCTAATACCGAATGCCGTATATTGATATTGAGACATAGCATATGCATTTAGGATGAAGTTTCCGAAACAGGTCGCTTAAAATTAGCACCAATACCAACAAAGCAAAGCAAGCAAAGCCAAAGTATTAGTACGTAACTGAAAGAGGAAACCAAAGGAAGACAGTCAACCTTGTTTCTTGAGCTAAAAACTACATAGCATCTAAACATTGACGAGCTTTAGTGTATAAATATTGTCAGTATAATATATCTTAAGCACATGCACATGTACATGGAAGAAAAATCTGTATTGAACTGAATGTCTCGCAATCTTACGAGTGCGAGCTTTGCTTTAGTTTGTTATATATTACCTTGTGTTGTCTATTTACTATGCATAAACGACGTATTCAATGCTATTCGATGCATAATGTGTATAGGTAGCACATGCATTTGGCTGAAGATGTTCCATCCATTAATTTCCAACGCTTGTCTGAATTTCTTACTTAGTATATACATATATAATGAGAAGCTGGTCTTCAATTAAATTGAAGACAAGACGTCTCATTCTAATTCTAATACTTTAAACAAGACAAGCGAATCTGTCAATACATTTAGAATTTAAACACAAGAGTTATCGTAGTTTACTACCTAAATGTTTAAACCTGTAATGCATTTATGTTACATTGCCTGAATCGAATTGACTTTAATAAATGGTTTATTTTTTTTCAATACAGAATTGACTTCCCTACTCTTCACTTCGTCTGGCTGAATTAAAATAAATTGAAGGCTTCAGTTTGGACAGGCAATTACATTTGTACAAATACAAGTACAGCTACAGAGAATATTAAGAAACGGATTGGATTGTGCTGTATTTTTATTGAAGAAGGAAAGATTTGAGATTGATATCTATCTGCCCTGTTCTGTTCTACTAATAAACATATTACGTGTTCTGTCAGATGGTAAATTGGCAGAAAACGATAAGGATACGATACGATATTATGATATGTGAAAGTAAGTAAGTAAGACCAGAACCAGACCAGGAATAATATACTACAGATTACAGTAAACAGTACACGGCAAGTGCCAAAAAGTTACAGCCACGCCAAATGTTAAGGAAATACAAAATGCAGCAGAGAAACACTACAGATCTGTGGAAGTGAGACTGGGGAGTGTAATAGCAATGTACCATTGAAGTCAAGTGACGACAAGTTGTTTTGAGAAAGCTCATCTTTCACCTTCATCACCTGCCAAGCCATAGCTAAAGAAATTGCAGCTAATACTTATATATACAGCATTATAGACCAGGATTTTGTGTCTGTCTATAAGTTGGGAAACTGATGTAATGCAAATGAATGTACGCAACAAGTGCCTGAAATAACAACCATTTTGTGATGTATTCAACTCTGAATTGTGAATCGGAGCCATCCATCTATCTTTCGTCCTTTTGAGTTTGTTGTGATTTTTTAGAATTTATCTTCGAATCGACCGCATTCTCCCCGCAATAATACTACCTTTAATACTTACATATACATAATATACACATACGGATAGTATACAATAATTTGTAACTTTTTTACAAAGAACCAGATTAAAGAAAAGTTAAGAAGAAGGAATTGTAATATTAACCTTGTTGTTGGCTAGTCTGTAACAAATATTTTGAAAATGGCTAGTGGTGGTGGCAGTAATGGGCAACAGTCCCAGGGGGGACAGGCACCCAAAGGCAATCAAGTGATTCACATTCGAGGAGATTCAGACTCTGAGCTCCAGGCTCTTTTCGACTCTGTCCTCCAGCCAAATGCTTCGCAAAGACCCAAACCCGTGCCTTTTCGGTTAAGAAAGCTACCCGATTCTTTCTTTAACCCTCCGTCCACTGGCTCAAAGTCACCGTCTGTCTCCGTCAGCCATTCTCGTGATAATTCTGTAGACTCCACTCTCAACTCCATGCGGTAAGCACAATTCCCTCATTCCCTTACTAATTAAGTTAATTTATTTGTTCTAGTTCCTTCCGTCTTAAAATAAAAGAGATTCTCATTTATTCCTTCAGTTCATTAGTATTAATGGAGTTTAGTGCGAAAATTCTACTTTTAAGTTGTACACATTAATCAAAGTGTATCCACATAAGTATTAAAGACAAAAGGTACCACAGCTAGAGTACCAAGTACCTCGGTACAGTAAATATTTGTATTTATAGCTAAAATCTACACTATTAGTACCTACATACTATATACAAAAGTAGTACTGATATTATTAGCAGAGATAACTTTACAGATTATTTAATTAGATAGATTGTATTTGTATCTACTGTGAGAATAAAAAATAGCAAAGTTGCATTGAAACAGAAGATAAGCTTATTTTAGTTCTCACAATCACAAAGAAGCAGACAGGATTGAGTAGAGTTAGTATCTACATGTAAATAGTAAATTGCAAGTAGACTTGTTTAGTTTAGTTTAGTTTCTATAATCAGCTGCTGTTCTTGTGCTAGCTTATTTATTGTTAGACAAGATAGAGCACAGATAATACGGACTCATTGTTATTGTTAGATGATTGACTCATTGCAATCGTAACAAGAGTGTGAAATCCTTTGTCTCACTTGACACTCGACTTCTATCTGAGCATGGCATTGTTCCCAAACAAACTTACTACGTACGCACCTATATACCATAACACACATACATGCATACACAACTGCTGTCAGACACAACACACTGTTAACTTAAAAAGAAATGTCACTTTATGTGCTTAATGTGACTATCTGCAATCTGCACTCAACTCAATTCAATTCAGCTGCACTACATACAGTAACAGTAACACCGAAATAACTAATTTAGTCAGACAATCTAAGCCAAACCTATCTAAGCTACCTAATTTATCTCTACAGCTATTATTACTATTAATTCTATTATGTATGCTTGTGGGCAACAGAAATTACCCTCTGTTGCAATTTATTTTCAATCTTTATAATAATCCGTTATTTCTATTTTATTTTTAGTATACACCTAGTGCACTTATAGTATCTAAGATTGTAGTCATCATCCTTCCTTGCTCCTTGAAGTCACAATATATTTAGTGGCACAAGTTGTTACAGTTTAGTGCAACAAAATGCCAATATTTATGCAAGAACACTTACAGGCTACTGTATAGTAATTATTTAGACCTAAATATTTGAATCTTGAAATCCCTGTGAAATCCCTGTGAAATCCCTGAAAAGTTCTAAAGCAATGGAAAAGGATTTAGAAAATTAAGGAACTACAATTAAATAAACGTAACGTACCTAAACATTAAATAATTATAATTTCATTTAAAGCTTTAAATAATGAATTATCTTAGCCAAACTAATTATATCATGGGAGGTCAGCATAAAGAAGAATTATTCAATAAAAGTGTTAGAAAGTCATGTCATGTACAGACCAGTTTAAATCTAGCATTTATATTCTTGTACCGTTAAAATATTTTCATTCAGTTTGGCCATTCATATCCTGACTAGAAATAATTTAGACGAATACAGTATGATAGAGGTATGTATAATAATAATATTGACAAACATAAATATAAGTAATTAAGTAACTATTCATTGATCCTGCCCGGTCAGATATTGCATGGGTTGACTTGGCCTCGGCCTGAGTGAGTCTTTAAGCATTTAGCATGAAGTGCATAAATCTTGATATTGCTACATTGCTACTACTATTCTTGACTTTGATTTTATTACCTACTGCTATCAGCTATGTACTCGTATGTTATGCAGATTTGAGATTGGGTGTGGAAACCGGAAAACACAATGTCAATCTTCTGTACGTACTCTGTACTATACAGTACATACACATACAGATGGAAAATGTAATGTATCATAATAGTTACTGGTACACTTTAGTAGTAGCCTAGTATATAAGTAACAACGCAGCCAATACAATCCAATGTCATAAAACTGTACAAGGGAGATAGAGATAAGGTACCTGTTGCTTCCTACCTGTCTGCAGTTAGGGTTGGATGTTGGACATTGGACTTGGACAAGACAAACCCGACAGGAATTAGTTATTATACGAGAATATAGTACATCAGCAGCGTATTTCATTATTATTTCCATGTGAATTAAATGTACATATAGTTTCGGTTCATCTTGTTCCATCTCCCTAATACGTATATAGTATGTATATCGTATCCACTTAATCCCTTATAGAGTGATATAAGTTTGTGCATGCTAGATAAATGAATTAACAATAAACTGAATATGCTCCGAGCAGATCAAACCAAGAGAACTATAACTATATGTACTTACATCGCTAATACCTACATAAATATTATATTGTCGGTAGTAAGTAGGTAGTAGTTTAACAACATACATCATTAACCGTACTCCGTATCATCAACTTCTGCTCGACATTAATGTATATTAACATGTATTGTCATGCAAACGAATTCATGGGAGCACAGGAGTCCATTGGAACATGCAACTTTTGTGTGCTAGCCAATTTACATGTTACGTTCAGCTCTTTCGTATATTTTCATATAATACATACCTATATAACGTAACGACTAGCATATAAAGTAGTTTTCCGAAACCTTGCCTGCCATACCTAAATGCCAGCAGCTGTCCGGTCCTGCAATGTCATTGTTTGCAAAACTAAAGTCTTGCTTTACCTTGTCCAGTTCAACTACCTAAAGGTGTAGCAAAGCGAGGATAGTATTAGCATGCATAATAAAACAATTTCGTGGTAGACAATATACAATTACGCATTCAGATTCTATAAACATTGTCCACAATAACATCAAAATTTTAATTCCTTCTTTGAATATGAATGATGAATTGAGAGTTGGGTTCCTGGACTTGGACTTAAGTGGTTGTTTAGCTTTAGCATACCTATCTATTAGTACATAGGTAGAATAGTAGTATTTACATATTTATTATGCAGCTAGACACAATCTTTAATAGTTCTTCAAAAATACAAATGGCAATCCTCATGAATTTTAGAGCAAACTTATTGGTACACACATTTTCATTATAATTTGCTCCATATACATCAATAAGAAGGCAGGAATATGTTATTATTATGCTATATCTGTAGTATAATGAATACTATTAGTATCTCTCATTTCTATAAGCATAATAGCACTCATAAAAGAACGAATAAATGTTACGTGGGTCATTCATACTTTATTGTTTTTTGTACATTGTGTTGCTCACTGCTCACTGTGCTCGCTATGCTAAGTATTCAGATGCAGATAGAGATATGATATAAGTATTTACATCTTGCATACATGCATCATATATAAACTGTTTGTATTTGCAAACGGTTGGCCATGGCCATGCCCTTTTTCCGTATTCCCATGCACCAATGATTATATATTAGATGCTAAACTTTTGCCAAACCAGCGTAACGTAACATCACATCACACTCAATGTCCTGTACCTGTTTTAAATAGCCGGAAAGGAAAATATCAAGAATACTAATGATATTATTAATATAATAGTAGAATGCATATATACTTGTATATGGTCCAGGTTGAAGTAAGTGCCATAGTATTTGTATAATGCAATTCACAATACCTACTTGAGATGTAATGTAAAGAAATATAATTGCAGATTATTATATTATGAGGGTTATATGTGTGTGTGTGATCTGATGTGTTGTGGGAAGGAGGAAACGTGGGAAAGTTTAGTCGAGCTGGTGTTGGTTTGGTTTGCTTTAGGTTGACCCCAAGAAAAGGAAGGCCGAAAGATTGAACACTCAACTCAACTCATGTAACTAAACTAATCTTAAGGATTTCTTTAGCATTTAGCATTTACAGGGTGATGTGTTTATTTGGATTCAAAGATGTTGCATGTCTATTTGTATACATGTGAGAGTCAGAGTTTCTCTATGCTTACACGCAATACATAACACTTAGGTTGATATATATAGCTCTTTAAAGGTTCTCTGTGAAATAAAAATGTAATAATAATAATACGGTGCAACAAACGATAGTTAGATTACAATAGACACTGAACACTGAACATTGCCTAATTGTTAACTAAAAAGAACAGTATTCATATACACTTATACTTACTATATTACTATCAGTTGATGCAATCTAAAATTTTCAGTCTTGCCTACTGTATGTAGTGCAATTGTAAATAAATGAATATGATATGGGAGAAAAAACGTTTTACGTTAATACAAAAATACAAACTGATACAGATTAATAGTTGGCCTATACAATGCTATACTTATATATTTAGTTAGTACAGAGTACAGAGCAATCTCCTTTATAAATCAAGGGCAAACAAACACTAATACAGATACTATTACTACACTCACTTTACTACTGATAACAAGTGTACACGAAAAGTAGACGTAACGTTGTTGCCCTAATCATGTTTGCTACGTGATATTATAGAATTAACGATCCTCTGGAAATAAATGTGCGTTCAGATTGTGAGAACCCATTGACTTTAGCATAAGTTAAGGAGCAAGGGTGATAAGAACGATCATTATACATAATACATTGATACATAGACAGAAATATTACACACACCAAACACCACCACAGAGAAAACTTATTCACATTACATATAGTAACATCTGTATATAGTATTACCCATATTTATGTACTGAGTTATATTGTAATAATAGTAGCATATGAATTTACTTATGAGGATTTGCTTTGTATATAAAAGTTAGCAAGTCCAGACCAGATATATCAGAGTAGACGAGCAGAACTTGAAGGTGGTAATGACAATCAGCCAAGCAAAACACAATATAGAGTGTGGGACCGAAAGGGAGTCAAGTAAGTTTTAGAAGTCTGTGTAGAAGCAAAGCAACAGGCAGAAATAAATGTTATATTATCAGTCGTGTGAAACAAGAGAAAAGTTGGAGGCTAAATGTCGGGAATTCTAGAGAAACACTCAAGACCAGAACTTGCCTTATCCTTGTTCCTTTCCACTATAATATTATAGTAGTAGTACATAGTAGTATAAGTAACTGAAAGTGTTTCTCAAACTTTTGTTGATGTGAAAGATTCTAAATGCTTTCTTTATCATTATACAATTACAAATGTAATTTTCCCATATTGTTATGGAGGTGTATTTAAGTTGAAACGCACGTTCGTATACATCGGCACATATAAACAGGAATGGTATTTATGTAGAGCAAGAATAGTAGGTAATACACTTAAAGATTTTTAGCTCATATCGTTTCAATTTACTAAGTATATGTACACTGTTTATTTTAAGAAGCCATTAGCTTATTAGAATGGTGGTAATTATGTATGTATGTACAATAGTTTATCGTTAAGATATGTACATACTTATCATATACAATACAAACTGAAAGAATGAATGAATAATATTAATATGTAATGCATGTACTTCAGTGAATAAAAACTTATTGATTGGGAATGTCTGTATGTAGATTATAAAACATTGAGTAAAAGAAATAGATTTAATATGTAGGTATTTGCATTGCAATTGTATATTGTAATCGTATGTTCAGTATAGTTTGTTTTGTTCTGTTCACAGGGCATTGTTACTGGATTAGTTAGTTGATTGGCTTGGTTTTGGTTTGACTTGGATTTGATTACAGAGATCAGGAGCATACATCCATGAGAAGAATGCATTGTTAAGTAGTTTCATTTACATAGACGAGGCGATTGGAAGCCACATGACCAAGCAGTTGGTTTGACTCTGGCCTGGGATGGATGGATGGCCACACCCTAAAAGAATTTTTGTGAATGGATTTGTTTCTGAGATGAGAATGTATGCATAGGAAGTGGTCTTTTGACACTAGCATAGCAAAGACATAACATTGCAGGAGGTTTACACTTACAAGATTCAAAGCTACAATCTCTGTTTCTCTACTTTACTATTATATCTGTAGTACACTGCACTACAGTGGCTTGACTTGACTTTGACTTAAATGAGTTGTAGATATACGTCACATAAAGCAGAACAGAGCAGATTAAACCAAACGAATCCAATCCCTCCTCTCCACTTGACTTCATTTGAAAGTAATATGTATGAATATATATAGAATGTATGTATACCTAGGTACATAATACACACAATATTCGTTAAGCTGTATTGCTAAAGTAAAAGCAATAGCCCCGATTCCCGTTCAGTACTCGATTATCAGTGTTTTCTTTTTGCTTTAATGCGGGAGAAACCAATGTCTATGTGTCAAAGGCACCTGAAATCTATATTATGTATTTATTTTCTAAATATACTATTATCTTTGTGGATTTATGGTCCATACGTAAAATCATTGACTTCTTTCTACAAAAATGTGTTTTGCAAAAATGTAAATAAATGAATAATGTGTTGATTTACTTTGCTTTATCCGTAATACCTCATCCGTTACTTATCACAGGAGATTTTAGGTTTTGCTTTTAAAGCTAAAGGATCCGAATTATATTTCATCCGCCAAAGTTAAGTAAGACGCACTAGTTGAGTTGAGTTGACATGGACGTGGTGCCGTGACTTTACTGTAAACTTTTTCTGGTATTGTATACATGTGTATGTAATAGTGTAGTAGATATACCTAGATTTACACTCTCATTATAATTAGAAAGATGCAGAGAAAGTATTCAGTATTCCCTTATATATATAGCATAGCATATGCATATTTAAGTCAAGTATACGTATTTGAGATGATGGTGATGCGATGTGGTGAGCATGAGCCACATTTACATTCACAAATTCACAACTAAACCATCCGTTCATCTACTCCATTTCACTATTTATGAGTCTCAGCTGTTTAATTTGCACCGAACCGTAGTTTGTAATCCGTAACGTCAACGTCACCCTCACTCAGCTTAAGTCAAGTTAAATCAGAATATAATTTTCTCTTTAGGTGCCTGGCCTGGCCTCGCTTGCCTTATACATTAGATTTACATTAGAGCCTCTACTTTCCGTATTTATTTTTGGGTGTATGGCAATGGCTTGACTTTGAGTTGAGTTGAGTTGACTTAACTTGGCTATATATATGTTAGCAAGTTTATTATCTTTAAGTTCCGTCCAGCCAGGCAGGCTGCATAGGTTCGCGTCACATTAGGTTCAACCAATCCGTACAGAATCGAACTGTACAATACAGACAGAGTACAGTATTATAATAGTTGTTAACTATTGGTCCATCTGTGGTTTAGCCTCGTTTACTTTGGTTTCAGTCATGCACACTCGACTTGTTATTTAAGAAGGGGAAAAGGATGTTTGAATGGGAAGTTTGTGTCTTGTGCAGATTTTGACACCCTTGCCATGCCTTGCCACGTCCCGTTGTACATATAAGACCGTCAAAGACAGATAAAATATATGTATTAAGATCCTAAGTACAAGTCTGAAGTAAGAAAAGGCTTATAATAAAAATGACAATAAAACAAATGCATAAAAACAATAAAATTTGGAAATCGACAATAAATATATATAATTGTACTATTAAACAATTTAGTTCAAAAATAGATTATAATAATTGTAGTTTATGTGCAAATGGCCGGAAATAGGGATTAAAGTGATACGAATTGAACAACTTTATGACACTAAGCATTTTTGATAATTTTTGGCAATTGTCAGTTTCCAAGTTTTATTGTTATTTTCCTCAGCTGCATTGTCAAATTAAAGGGTACCCTAAGAAAAACTGTATAGATTTAACACTTGGATTGCTTATTTGTTGGGAATATAACTAAAGGCTAAAGGCAGAGTCCAATTAGTGAAAGAGGATTTCTTGGATATGTAAATATGTTTTGGCTTTTCTTAACGTGCGGGTAAATAAATGCAAACAGTTTCAATTTTGCGTATTACTGTACCGTGTACGTAGACAAGACAGTAGAATACGAGCGTTTGAGCATGACAATAATTCCAAGTTTATTATTGTTGAAGGATTTACTGCCTTCTCAGGGATAGGACTTTTGGGGCATATCTCTTTAATAGTATTTATTATGGTGGAAATGTGTACTTCCTACTGTGTGGATAATGTAAGAAAAGTAAGGGACTGCTTCGTTTGTCGGTAACGTAGGTACACTATTGTTTAAGCAGGTAAAGCTATGTTATGTTTAGAATGGTTGATTTCAGGGCATCACCACGGGTCCGACATATCCTCGTCATTTTTCGGGACCACTTCACAAACATACGCTTATACATTATGTCGCTAGTTAGCAACATACCTACTAACCATAAATTTTGGGCCAAAATTACGAATAATATATAAATTATACACTTCTCACTTGTGTATTACCTTAGTATACGTTTCATAATTGCCAGGCTACTTATTAGGTCATTTATGATTAAAGGGTTATCTAGACTGAAGATAAATGATTTTTGTAGATTACTTTAATAATGAAGTGTGCTTAAATGTGACAAATTCATTCGAAGAAGTGAAAATTAATACAATAAGATTACAACTGGCTGATAGTATGGTAAGACATAATATTATAATGAAGTAGATATATCTTCACAGCAAAAGAGTCTTGTAATCTTTCAATTCGGATGCTGAAATAGGGCCATTGAATCTATTCATCCATCAATAGAGAGTCTTAACTCATGTTAACCATGTAATGGTAGGTTTCAGTGGAAATGGGTTGGGCCACTTAAGCCCTCAGTTGGCAAGTTCCTGGAAAAGTCAAAATATTCAGGTTGAACAGGCGGAGATTAACGTTCCGTAGTTTACCGACTTGTGCATACTGCTAACTAAACATAAGTACCTTTCCGTATATTGTACACATTAACTATTATTACTACCTACTGTGCTGTACCGTAGAGATTATTGCTGCTGATGCGACGTGACATATCTGATGCGAAGTTATTTGAATATTTCCTATCCCCTTTTACTTATAAGTACTTATAAGTATTAGTTAAGGTATAAGTAAGATTAGTGCAATTGAACAGTAAAGGTAGAGAGACAAGATAGAATAATGTTGCAAATAGTTTAGCTACAATTATATGTATACTTATGTGGATATACCTTGTTCTTGCTAAAGATGCTACTGTTACTTCCACCTTGCCATTAAGTATGGGATGGGAACTATAACTATTTAAATTTGTTATATATAAGTGGAGAATGTAATAAGCAAGTTCTTTCATTTCCTTTTCTTGAGTTGTTACGGTCTTTTGTCCATTCCGTGCGCAAAGTAATGGAGACAAAGTGAAAGAGCGACGGAAGGCCAAGACCATCAGAAAATATTATAAACTTGCCGTCAACTAGTAAAGTGAAGTTAAACGATTGTCTGTCTTCTCTGGGTATAGCAGAATATCTGAAGAAATGAAGGATAAAAGAAAAACATACCTTACCTTAGCTGCTAAGAGATAGATAATGGAGAATAGATTGATTTATGAGTATGAGAGTTAGAAGAGGAATGAATGTACCTAAGCTAGTAAGCTAAAGCTACAGCCAACGCCAAGCAAAAAGATTGTGTGAACGAGTGAGACAATGGAATGGGACTAATCCTAAGTATGTGTATGTACACCTTGGTAGTTATTGTGTGTAACGCTTTTTAGGGGAAGAATTAATAATAATACCTTTATGACTACATATTATAAGAATAAGAATAGGTTTAAGAAAGAAGGAACTATTTACTATTAGTGTTTAGAGGATTTGGCTTTGGCAAATGTCTGATTGTGATTTTGTTCTGACTTGTTGTTGTTTTGTGTTGTAGCCGGAGTCCGTTGCCGAGTGGAGGAATGGGGAGTGGTTGTCACCTGCGAGCTCACAGCTCACCTGCCTCTTTGGAGCAAACTTATTCCGTTGCAGTAGTGCAAGCCCACGTTGGTCAGCCTCTTGGTGCAGCTCCTCCTCAGTCCGGCAGCTCCGGAAATTTGACAGATGATCCTCTACCTCCCGGATGGGAACAAGCTTGCACCTCGGAAGGCCAAATCTACTTTATCAAGTATGTCTTACATGAATCCGTATTCACTTTCCTACTTTAGTCACTATTATTATTTCCCTCTTCCCTGATTGTCTCTTTCTCCTATCTACTTACGCTTTCTACATCATGCCGCTCTTCTATTATCACTCTTATAGTACACTCAATAAGTAGTTTGAAAGCATGGTTATATTGTTATCCTGCAAACAAGCTAAACCACTAAACGCATATCCAAATCTAAATCCACTCATCATGAGGCATACTTTTAGCAATATACAACTAACTCAAATATTCAATACAAAAATGTACAAGCGAAAAAAAATGCGAAGCGATATTAGCACATGAAGGGACGATTTAGGTACTATGTGCGATGAATGCTTGTAAATTTTAGGTAAAAGCACCTGAAATATTTAAGTTGATTCTTTATATGAAGTACGCTAAATATTTGAGAAATTGTATGTATTACTATTTGCAAGCAACTACAGAGATGAGACTTTCTGCTACTTTGTACCGATGCTTTAGACACTTAGGTCATATCACGCAAAGAATGATTTTGCAGTACCTGAACAAATTTCTGAGGTACCTAACGCATAACTATGAATGTGTTTTATATACTGTAGTAGCATAAGTATAATATAAAGAATTCGTTACATGACAGTAATTGGAGATTTACAAAAGAATTTGACCTACTGCTAATATGAAAAAGAATTTCTTACTTAAATACTTGAAGTGAAGGTTTGCAATAATTACTTATTATTTACAACGTACCACAAGTTATCACATTCTTTCAGATTTAAGGTAAATCTGCAAGTGCTTCACTAATGTACGCATAAGCACCTCATATCTCTAGAGACTTTACAAAAAACTAGATATGAACTTGTTGCTTCTTCATGAAACTCAGAGTGTGCATATCACACCAGTTCGTGTTAGAATGCCCACTTAGAATTATTTTTTAGATAGCTTTCTAGGGGTAGCTATCGTAATGAAACTTGTGAATTCCCACGTTTAAACTTAAAAAATAGGGTGATTCATATTAAAAATATGTTGATTAGTTTCTTCTCGACATCTCGACAAGGTTTTAACATCTTAAATCTGGAATTCATTTGGAACTTAACTTATCTTGCACTAGTGTTAATTTGGATAATATGCCTTTAAGTTTATTCCAATCATAAAAAAAAATAGAGTGCAATCTGTCAAGGTACAGGACAATTACAATTGCATTATAGCGACTACTTACTTCAATGTTTTGGGGAATTTCTTCAAAAAAGGTTTAAGTATTTTGAATCCCCAAATAACTAAGATAGAATATTTTGACATTTTCCATTAAAATGGATGGATTAAAGAAATTAATAATCATGATACTATTATGTATGTACACAATGCCTGCTATTACATTGGACCACATTGTACTGCAGCTTAAAAATGCATCATACATACCTATACAATAATATTTAATACGTATGTTAAGTACATGCAGATACTATATTTTTCTGATTTTACTCATTTGCAATAGCTGTATATAATAAAAGCACTGAAAGTTTATTTGTCTACATATACCTGTACATATATTTTATAATACCGACATGGAAAAGAAAGCCGAGTGATGGTAGCCAAGTGTCAAGCTTGCAAGTGAATGCTCTAGCGTAGCATAAGTTACGTAATGTTACGTTTCGTTGTCATCTGTATTGAATTGGAAGTTTGAGTTCACTCGACTTTTCGGATCCGTTCCAATATACCGCATGTTATTGTCACTTCTACTCGACACGACAACTACCTACCTAATAACTAAAGCATAACATGTAGTAAATAGCTAACAGCAGATATGTATGTATGTATGTGCATTGCATTGTGGCCTGGCATGGCACACTGTAAATTAGGTCGAACTTATAGCACGACTATTAAATACATTACAAGAGATGAGTATATCCTTTACTTTAAAACTCCTATTGTACGTACAATTATATACGAAAATTTTCTAAGTAATGAGCACGAAACACTATCGTTACTTTTATACATACGTACATTATAAAACAAATGTCTATGTCAAGTGAATTCAATTAAATTCAGTTCCTGAGTTTGCTTGGCTTGCTCTGGCTTGGCTGACAATGATTCCTCTTCTGATACAGATATTATTCTAAATTTTGAGATTTTAGTCCATGTTTTAGCATAGAGTATGGTTCATTTAAAAAGAGGAACAAAGTGATGATGCATGCATTAGTTATAAAATAAGTACGTTTATACATACATATTTATGTAAGCATATGTACGTAGTTGTAGCTCTCTATCTATCAGGATATACCTGAGCGTTGTATTTATGTGCTGTATGTTAGTTACTCACTTAGTTTGCTCCGCTCCCCTTTTCGTATTCAAGGCCGAGGGTAATGGGACGATTCATCCCGCTTTACTATTGCTACCGCGTATTATTGATACCGTTTTTCTATTCCTCCCACACAGCATTGACAGATTAGGTTAGGTTAGATTATTTATTTATTATCAAATGTCAATTTCCTCATTAGTAAGAGGTAAATTACATTGGTTAGATTAGAAAAGTATAGGTTAGTGTGGGAGGAATAGTAAAACGGTATCAATAATACGCGGTAGCAATAGTAAAGCGGGATCAATCGTCCGTGAACCAAGGCCGAGGCTATTGTTATTTTGTTGAATGTGATGAGATGTGAGTGTAGTGTAGAGTGTAGAGTCAGAGTGCCTTAGCCCCTCCACAGTTAGTTACCTGCTGTATTTGTAGTTGAATGGAATTTGAATCTCCAGAAGAGAAGAGGAGAACTTGCTTTGCCTGGCCTGGCGAGGACCAGACCAGCTAAACGAAATCAAAATACAATGGGAAACTGTGTGCTAACAGAAACAGCTTATAAGCATACTTTACTTACATTACGTCGTTATGTAGTGATCTCTACTGCACTGTTGTGTTTATATTTATAATGTAATGTGTGTTGAGTAGACTACAGACTATTATGGTTTGTTTGCCTGTTCTCTGAGTAGGTAGTTAGTTGGTGGTTTGCTTTGGTTTGCGTTAATTTGCGTTTTGGTTATGTGTAGGTATTATTACCGTGTACTGTGTGGTGTGTATTACTGATGGTAAATACATTATAATAATATACACCATGTATTCGTATATGTACAGACATAATACATATACAATATGCCATAAGTAATGTGGCTTTAGTAGCTAACATATGAAGACAAGACAGGTGTTAGTGTTGGATTAACTAGCATTCAACTCAAGTTAAGGGTATTCAAGAGCTCTTCCATCTTACATACTTATATGAACCACAGTGAGTCGATTTTATATAAAAGATCTGTAAGTTAAGCCAGTACACATAAAACAGAATTTACCTTTAGATACTAAATCTAGCATAATCATAGTATAAGGTAAATTGTTTAATGGAGCACCTTAGCTTAGATTTTAGATGTAGTCAATTCTAGTATATGTAAGCAAGTACTTCACCCATATGTATAGTTATGTAGATGTTATGTATAAATATGCATAGAGATTGTGTTATGTTATGTTGTGGTGTGGTTGGTTGAGTTTGCTCCTTCCATTTCCATTGCATCCATTGGTTTAGCTTGCTTTGCATTGCATATTGCATTTGGTTATATAGGAAAAGAGTGGCCATCGTGCACCTGCGATGATGCGATGAGATCCTATCCTTTCAACCGAACGCAATGGAAAGGTAATGCAACATAACATAACGTTAACGCAGCACAAAGCTATGCTAAGCAACCCCAATCTTAAATCTTTAACTGAAACAGGAGTTCAGACAGACAGGACAGATCTTAGGCTTTGCCTTACCTTTACATTTACCTTTACATTGCACAAGAACTAACTAAATCAACTTGCCCTTCCTTCCTTTGCTTACTTACGTAAATACGCTAGCTTGTTTTGCTTTATACTTGAATCTTGAATGTTAAACTGGCCTGGGACTAGACTGAGGATGAAACTCAACTACTTACAACTACCTTTCTTTGACTTTCTTCCGCGTATACATAGAGAAGATGACTTGACGTGACTTCATCTCTATACTACCAGTAGTATATAACGTATAGATATTAGATTACCCTATAATGTATATGAATCTGTTGAGATTTTGGGATTCAAGTGTCTGGTCAGTAAATAGTGTTCGGTATGGTATACTAGACAATAATATTTATATATACTACTATCCTCTATCGTCTTGTTCTCGTTCTTCTCCGTTGTTGTGAAAATCTGATGTCATAAAGCTAGTATAAGGTATATGTAAGGTAGATAGGATATTAATATGTAAAATAGTATGTTATGACGAGGAAGATAACATGTAGAAAGGTATTTTCTTCAATCTACTTACAATGTACACTAGTATGTACCTGTGCGGATGAAGATTGAAGATCATATAGTAAATAAGTATTCAATCCAAAGGTAAAAGGTAAAGTTAATGTAAATTGTGGTGTGCAGTGTAAAAGGATGAGGAGATGAAGCTGGGCTGCTCTCTTCTGTTCTGGCTGGAGAGGAAAATTTGTATTTTGTATTCGTGCCATGCTTGGCCATTGCCTTCAATTTCAATCGCTTTGCCTCTGCTTAAGTTCCTTTATACGTGTGCATTTCTATGTATATAATAATATGTATCTGTACTTGATTTTGCTTCGTTTTCCTCTAGCTAAGCGACCAAGTACTATTTAATGTTGAAGTGTAGTACAAGAAACTGGCTTGGCTTGGCTTTGAATGCATTGCATTACACTACTAGAATACGAATCCCATTCCCATCTCATCACACCAGTTAGTTGCTCAGTTTTTGAGACTTGACTTTGACTTGTCTTAGTCTTGAGTTGACTATCTATAACATATTATGGTGTATTGTATGTAGTCAGTATCAGTAGTGGGACCCTCCCCTCACATGTAGTACCTGTGTGTGGATAGATGTATTGTATTACTATGTAGTAATATGTATATAATAGGTCTCAGCATTAGCAAAGCTGGTTCTGGCTCCTTTTCTCCCATAGAAATAAATACAACTTATCTGTAGGGTAGTGTACTATTATTACGTCTTATATGCCGCTTCTAACCTCGGCTCGGCACCTGTAATGTAACGTAATGTAAATATTCTAAAACCCATTTCATCATCGTCAGACTATACTTATATATCCTATCCCTTTGTTTGTAAATGGTAGATATGCTTTAGAAAATAAATGCAGTAATGCATATTAAGACACATTTGTATATCTATACGAGTACTGGAGTAAAAAGGTCTTTCCAAAAGGTCTGCTTCAACATGTAAATAAATTGGTCCTTTCCTTGTGAAAAACAAAAAGGTCTTTCGTTAAAAATCATAAAAGTCCTATCAAGTATATGCTACTGCAAAAGTACTGTGTTACTATTTATATTTATAACCATCCACCCACATTGGCGATTTCTTTACTTTGTGCACAGTATGTGATGTAAGACCTAGTTGAAACTGAAACGATAATAATATGTATTATCCGTACCCGTATATTTGTATACTAGAACCTATTGTAGATTAGGACCATTTAGGATATTTTGAACTTTTATTTTATGTAACGTAACGTGAGCACTTACAAATATACTTTATTAATACTACGATGATACGAGTAGAATTGTCGTCATATTTACTGCTGTATGCAAAATTGATCTGATAAAATGTATGTAGTAACTGAAGTATAGAAGTGTAGTAAGGAAGGTAATAACAAATCTTTGTACGCTACATATCATATAGCTTATTTAATTTTGTTTGTTACGATTGCATAGTAGTAGGTGTAGAGAATAGTAGTTACCTATATACTTACAAGCGATGAATAGAAAGAGTTTAGTAAGTTTAAAGTTAAGTAAGTAGTTTGAAAAGTATAAAATGAAAGGTTCACTATACTCTAACAACGTACATAAGTATTATAACTATAGTTAGATGTTGGGTTGAAACTGATCTATAGAGATGCATGAGCTTTGAGATGGGAGTACACGCCTTGGCGGTTGTCTTTGGCCACGTTTCAAAATCTGACGGGATTTTCAGCTATCTTCTTGCCATTTTTTGCAGAGGCAGAACCTTTTTTTGGCTTTCCTTCTTCTCACGTCACATATAGCCACTCGTTGCTCATAGTTTGTCTTGTCGGTCCGTCTCGGTCCTCGTTTGTCTGTATATTACTCTTTAACAACCTCTTCCTACCATTTTATGTGAGCAAGTCTCTATACTCACTTTTACACTACAAAGTACGTATACTATAGTATATCTGACTAATATTAAATAAGTACTACAGATAGTTACATTACTGTTAGTTTCTAGTATGGGGTTGCTGTTGCTACAAATTATGCTTACTACATTAAAAATGAAAAGAACAAAACTGCTTACCAATTGTATACACATCTTATACTGTAGCCTGTAGTTAGTTATATAGTTTCTTATACCTATATAGCTAGATTGGTAATGTTCCCAGGTAAGTAGTACTTACTTAGCTTCTATTTAATATTGATGTAGAAATATATTATTGAAGAGGAAAGGAAAGCAATGTTTATTTATACTGCGTGCGGTGAGTGTGCTATGTTATGCTGTGTTGTGTTACGTTATGTTAGATGCAAAGTTTTTAATGTTCACCACGAGTTTAGAGTTTAGATTAAAGACAAAGGGATGGACATGAACAAAGCACCTGTCACATCAATCAATATGAATATTGTTAGCCAATCTAAGTCTGTATAATAAAAGTTAGTCCAAACCAGCTAATGGTATTGCAGCTGTGTACTGAACTGATGTAGAAGGAGAAGGAATAATGCCAAACAGTATCTATCCATATCCATTCAATGCAATCCACTTCCACTTGAATAGTTGCTTACAAAAGAACACAAGACAATCTTTTATTCATGGCGAAATTTAAATGTTGCAAATTATAAAGGAAAATAAGTGATTAGTCCTTTCAAAGTTTCAAACCTATGAGCTAGGCAGTGTGTGAAGAAAAATGTGTATGCATTCCCAATCTAAATGGGTGTTCTCTCGACTCCGCAGGTTTTCGTTTTGCTAAGAATTTTTTTATGATGTGATGTACTAGATGTGACTTGAGTTTTTGTGTATGTTTGTACACATAAATCCAATATAGTTTGGGTTGCTGTTCCTTTACTATATGTACGTATACCTGTTAACTGTGGTTTATGTATTCCATTGTAGATTGTTAAGAAACCGTGCTGAAAGACAGTAGATATGTTGCTGTTAAATATGAGGCAACAAAATCTATGATCTTCCAATTCAGAATTCTTAATACTCAAAAGTAAACTCTAATATTTATCAGCAATTCACTTTAATTTTGTAACATCGAGTAAAGAAACAAAGCTAAGGTAGCTAATCCTAATCCTAATAGCTTAATACTTTTCTTAATAACTTTATACTTTGCTTAAAGTAATTGAATTGAGACAAATTGAAGCCTAGAAGATCAGTGATTGGGGTAGAATGGGTGAATGAAGAAGGAATTTGAGAATGTTTGCCTTTTTATGAAAATATTTGTGCTAATCTGATTAGAGATCTATGCTATTCTCCATTGTAGCTAAGCTTATAGTTATTGGGACATTGTGACAGTTTCTAATAATAGGAAAAGAAAGAAAAGGAAGAACGACAGTGACCCAAATCCTAAAGAATTGATGACACTGATATTTGCATGTATGTAACAGTAATAATAATAGTACTTTTATGGTTTATATTTACTTACCTTTATTATCTAGAAGTTGACGTTGTTGAGAAGGGAAAGTAAAATAGATTTGCAGAAAAATATTGCTATGAGTTAGAATACCCAATAGGTACGTTACAAAAATTATGCAACATAATGAGATTACTAATAGACAGTAAGGCTTCTATTTCACTAAAGTGCTTCTGTCTATCTGTAGTGCATAATCTCAACAAGTAGTACTGTAAGCCAGCTCACCTAATATTGTTTCATGTAAAATTCTGATTTTGTTTTGTAATATGTTTGCTACATGAATTCTATTTGTATACGGGAACAGAAAAACGGTCTTGGACGGATAACACGTTTCTGTTATATAACAATATTATGATTATGCCTACTTGATATACTATTGCGTAAGGAAGCTAAGCAAAATCGACAGAAAGAAAGACCTTTTAGCTTTATCTACAGTATATTTGAAAGTCGCAATGTAAAACAGGGATGGTTATGTATTAAGTATGAAGTGAGCTTTATTTCTAAGTAACTACAATGCGAATTTGGCTAATTGTAAGTCAAAGGATGGCCATTTACCTTTAGCTTATTGAGATTGCGATGCCTTGTGTTGCAGATAAGTTTGCATGACTACAGTTAGTCATGTCATGTCATATTCCTTTCTACTTTGTTAGTTTATTGTATCGCATTTAATATTGTGTCGAGTTGAATTTGAGTTGGACTGTCGCATTACGTGTTAGTTGTTTGTTTGGAACCGATGTTGCTGAATATTATGTGTGTGGCATCGCATGGCATGACATGGAATCCTCCGACTACTACTTACATAGTTACTTATTACTGTTGTAGTTACCATTACCATATTAAACTACAACTACTACCTATTAAGTATGCATATAGCAATAATATTATTATGAAAGCTCTAACCTAACCCTTTTGAGTAGTTCTACAGATAAGTCTACCTTATAGTTAGCTTGTCTTCTATTTTCCTTTTCCTTCTTGTGGGCTTGACTTGGGCTGCCTTATTGTTATGGCTGTGTATATTAATTCTGTACACATTGCACAAAGTCCGCCGTCCAGTTTTTCACTGTTTGCAGTTTGTACTGAAGAGATTCATTGCCAATGCGGTGTATTCCACTGTACATACAATAAACTATGCAGGTACACAAGTGTAGATTTGCCAGATTTTCTCTGGCTCGGCTTGGCATTTGCACCTGTATTGTATGTTTATTAACCCGACGTGCATGTAGGTATGTCCACCTTGCTCAACTGCTAATAAGTAGTTATTCTGCAGTTCTTTGATGTACAGAGGAATATGAAGACAAATCCAATGCTACTTTCCGTTCTTATTTCCCTTCAATCCCAACATACGAGATCATTCACTGCTTTTTAAGGAATGATTGTTCAAAGCTCAGTCAAGCCAGGCTTATTTACCAAAGCTAAGATAATGGTATTACTACAAGTATATAGTATGTAGATGAAAGTTGGCATTGGCAAGTTGTTAGATAAAGATACAAAGCTCGTATGTACAATGACAAATAATAATAATAATTTGCTAATGTGGGGAAACGAGACAAACCCATCCGTGGGATTCCGTTCATTCTCCTCGTCGGCATTAAAAATATTAAGAAGGTGTGAGTAATTATTTTACTATTAGGAACAATGTATCGAGTCAAAATGCAAAAGCAACACTCTGAGTCTGATTTTCACTGCTGTTACCAAAATCACAATTAAATTATATAAGTATTATGTGCATGCATAGTATAATTGGACATGGAAGAAAATATTACTGATACAAATATAATGCGTAATCATATTATTTAAAACAATAGTATATAACGGGTGAGATACTTCCCAGGTATCTGCTAATTATGCATACATTTATTTGCATATACATATGTAGTATAATATTGTATAATAGACAGGTATTATGTGCCATTAGCATTCGCTTGACTATTAAATACCGAAAATGAAAAAGAACCGAAAATATATTTAAGTATTACGTATAAAAACATTTCACAATATTTTTGTACTCCCAATAAGAGAACGGAAACCAATGACCTTTGCCATTTACTGCTTAGCTTACGCAGCTTAATCTGTCTTACAGGAAGATTTGCATGATAGTAATATTTATTAGCTGCTACTCACATTTCCATACCTACATACATACAATGTGCAAAGTGCAGTCTTACATGTGTACAAAAAGCATACTACGCATCTGTATTATTTACACTTTATTTACGCTACTCTCATCTGTTCTCTGATACTGGTGATAAAGAGTATGGTTGTAGATGTAGAGTTGAAGATACACCTTTATTTTGCTTTGCATTTGGATAAAAACATGTATATAGTAATAACATACCGGTATATGTGGTAAGTGTGTGTATGTTCTAATGGCCACGAGAAGTGTGAAAAGATATGTAAGTACCTAATCCAATCCAATATATAAATACAAAGTTTATCTTAGCTGATATTAAGTACATGTATAATGTATATGTACAAGATAAAAACGTATAGGAATAGTTGGCATCCGTGTAGTTGTAAGTAAAAAAATCAAATGATCTTGAAGATGGGATTTGGCTTGGCTGAATGATCACTTCATCTGTAGTAATAATAAATATCGATAATATCAGTATACAGAGCTGGACACATAGGCGCCTTCCCGTTGCCGTCTCCTGTTCTCAGTTCTGACTCGAACATTATTAATATTTCAGACACATACGTATTTAAGCAATACACACTCACACAAGATCCGCATTTGGGATTTTGGCTTTTCCTCCACACTGCACTGCCCTGCCTATATAATTTGTACTGTTATGCTAGATGCTGATGAGATGTGATGATATTCTCATCCTTCTTCTGCTTTATGTTTCTTATACAAACTAATTTTGTGTTGTAGGAAATTTGCACTTTCTCCGACAGTGTATAAATACATTGCCTAGGTTGATTCGTTAGGGTTGACTGATAAACTTTTGGAATCTACATATCTACAAAGCCTTGCGTTTTGAGATTGCTGCAAAATACTTTTCATGTATCGTTTGATACCCAGAATACTAAAAAGCATTCTTCATTTAATGTATATCATAATACGCATGGGTACAGCTTTTTAAAATACTAACTTTTTAAATATTTAATTTTTAAATTTACTTTTGGACTTTTGCATGCCAATCAAAACACAACCGTTGAAAAGTGTTGGTAACTGCGCTTCAAAAATTTTGGTGCCGAAGTGGTAGGATATCACTAAATCACATTTACCTGTAACATGTAACATTCTAGCATTCATATAACCAAATCACTGATAAGGCCAGGCCAGACCGCAATAATACTTCTTTACCATATATCAGCTTATCTTATTATAAACATTTGTTCGCAAGCAAATGAAGTAACAAGTGAAGATGTGATGTATGCATAATGTATGTACATATACAATTACTTAGTTGCAAAATATAATAGTATCCCTACGTATATATTTATTTGTCTTATAAGTTTTTATAGTTTAAAAAGGTATATGGAAACGGTTGTCTATGTGTTGTGTAAGTGCACCTATAAGTAAAGTGTAAATGAATGTGTAAGAAACTCAGAATGGATTTGCGTTGAGTTGACTGGAATGAAAAGTTTAAGTTGTGTGTGTGTGAGGATGATCACATGGCTAAAATTGGATTCTACTTGCTTGTGTAACATATATTTATGTATAAGTAAGTTAAGTTAAAGTTTGTGGAGTGGTTTGGACTGGATGCGATATGACGCCTAGATATAATCGTACAGTACAGTGTATGTAACACTCCTAACTAAAGATTTGGTGCTCATATCTCAATCTCATAATATACTCCTGTTAACTAACATTTCGGGTTGGCTTTGCTTAACTACTTTCATATAACTATAATATTTCTATTACAAGTAGCATCTGCATTTCCATTACCTAACTAAACGCAGAGGAAAGATTAAGGAGCAAGGCAAAGCAACATCATCAAAAACGAACGTGCATTAACTTTAGTATGTGCAGAAGCAGTTTAATTCTATATATAAGTAATGTGTTTGTGTCTAAACTAAACTCTAGAGATAAATATCGTCACCGTCTCTCTATTTACTTTTCAGCGATATTACTAAGTTTTTTTCTAGGTGTTATGTTAGTGTTGCTCTTGACTCATAGATTTTTGCTTGCCTTGTGTTTTCTTCTCTTGACTTGACTTTTGACTGCTTTATGTGCACTGCAAGCTCGTCTTATTTTACATTAGGATATTAATTTCCCTTGTTAGGCACTACGTGTAGTGTATTAGTAGATAGGGATAATAATGATGAAAGCTGTCCGAAAAATTGCTTACACTTACTTAAAGTAGAGCAAATAAATTTAATTACATATGTATTGCATACTTTATGAACTGTCATTTAATTTATGTATGACTAAACGAAGTAAAAATTATCACTTGTATTTTGTAATTGTACTTTATTTTTAATTGTTTACAGTTCAATGGTAGGGTATCTTGTCTCCGTTATCATTTTGCCATAATTTTATTATGCCGAATGCGCAAAACTTTTTTATTGGCGAGTTGAGGGACAAATGGACATACATAGTTAGCTACTAACACTTTTTGTTAACATAAAACTTATTTTACTTGTCTCATAATCTAATTTTTGATGCATTGAACAATTAGTCCATACTTTACACAGTATAAGTTGGGGGATTGCAAAAGACTTTCTATGAATAGTGTAAAGAGAGTGAAATGAGTACACTTAGATTTCGATTAACTTTTAATCTAAATGAGTATACCCAAAAGCTTATGCATAAAGTTGATACAACATACAACTCTCCCAGAAAGTTGAAAGTTATCCTGAGCAAAAACATAAAACAGTGTTGTTTGTCAAGATTTGTCTGATGACTCTAAAGGTACATTGGTACCTAGATAAGAAAACACAAATAAAATAAATACGTAATACATCTAAATACATGCAACAGAACAAATGGGTGCTGTAAGTTAAGTTTTACTTACAGTGTACCACATAGATTAAACAAAACTGAGCAAAGATTTGTGTTTTCCTATCTAAATACACCAAATGCATATCCTTTAGTTTGGTCTTGCTCTATTTCCAAGCCAAGTGTAATGAAAAGTTTAGATTGTACATGACTTTCCAGTTGATCCTCTCTCCTCTAGTATTCCAGCCATATGAGCCAGTCAGACAAGAGAGGATAAAGACACGACACTCCAAGACGGACCGAGACAAGACATGAACAGATGCAGATTTAGCACTCGAGACAAAAACATATTGTGCTCTAATGACATCACTCACACAAGTACAACTACAAATACAAATCCACACAGTTCACTCGCCAAAAGCGAAATGTAGAGATTTCATTGCCATTGCTACTGCCATCATCCTATTGTACTTTACTTTCCAACTGTAGCATTCAGTCACTGTACTTTCTATCCTATACAAATAGTACATGGCATATAAAAAAGTCAAACTAGTAGCAGTAGCATGTTCCTCTATTTTTATTTGCATCTGTTGTCTTAGTCTACTGTCTTTGGCTCTGCTTATACATACTTATCGTTAGATGTTTAGCTAAACTAAGCTAAATACATTATAATAGTGTATTTATACTTGGCACTTGCGGATTATGGTTCAACTTGTAAGTAAGTGAGTGAATGGCAGGGATTTCCCATCCTCATTATAATACAACAACAAAATCCGAAGGGATCCGCCGCAAGTAACCGAGTTTGCCATTTCCTCACGCTCATACCTCATCAAGAGCAAAACAGCAAAAATGAGTCACATCACATAGCAAATCAAAACTCAAACTTTACCCATTACTTTATTAGTATATTCTTACATAGCTTCTTAAAAATAAGGATACGTTAATATGTACAGAAATAGTAATCCTTAAGCCCAGCAGCAGTAGTACGTATCGTTATTTTTGTGTATGCACATTATAAGCAAAAATAAAGACATAGTAAACACTTTTTTATTGTTTTTTACATATGCTTATATGTATGTAAAGAACATGTCTAATACCTACTACCAACAGTACTTTTATGTATAGAGATTCACTATTGGTCACTAAAACTACATTGTAAGCATATTATATGGATAATGCTTAGTTATTAGTAATACAGTTGTTTCTCATGATGGTCATGAATGAGTCGCTGTAGGGATTAGTCGGTACCTCGAATTGTGTTGGATTAGCTTTAGCTTTAGTTAGCTGAACCTTCTTGGCAATTATGAATGTGCAATTATGATGATGATGTTGATGCGTTTGAAATGACGGCATCATTTATTCCTTCCCAGAATCAAAGCAATTGAATTGAATAGCCTGTCAGCTGCTGTTCGCTTCTTTGCCTTTGAGTTGAGTTGAGTTGACTTAACTATTTCCACTTACTTGCGTTAGTTTGTTGTTTAGTTTAGCATTAGCACATGTATTTGATATCCTACTTTGCTAACTTGTCTTTTGAGTTTTGACTCTGCCTCTACGATGTTCCCTTTCGTGTGATGTTATTACTTATTCAGAATTGAGCAAGGTACATAGTAGCATAAACATGACTATAATGTATTACAGGATAGAATGAATAAGTTTAAGTTAAGTTCAACTTTAGCCTGATCAGAATTTTAGTTCCTATGTACAGTAGAGTACAAAATGAAATACAGAGCAAGCCAGAGACAGATAAATAATGCTAAAAACTAGAGTCAAGTCAGGTTCAATGTTCAGCCTATCGAGGTGGTGGATTGGATATCTTACTATGTTAAAGACTTAGCTTTTGGCTTATAAGCCGCTGCTGTATTTTGTTCCTACTCCAATTAGCAGTCACAAAGTACAGTAAAGGAATTTATTAAAGATAAGTGTGGGGTTTATGTAATAAGCAGGGAAGAAGATTGCACGCATTGCATTGGATTGTATTGTTGTGTCTGGTATATGGTCTGGTTAGTTATTTTTTGTGGTAATACAGATATAAATGTATGTTCATATGTGTGTAAGTCGTTATCTCCGCTCTCCTTTGCTATGATATCGTGTGTGCATTATTCTGTTTAACAATTTAGATACGGATTGAAATTATGGATTTTTCTATTGAGTCTGCAATCTACAGATATTTAGGATTAGCCGAAAGGCTAGAAGCAAAGGAAGACACGGTTATCTAGTTTATTGATTTATACGCAATGAGGCATGAGCTTTTTAATTTCCGAGTATTTCTATTGTATATTTTGCTAGTAGCCATTGGGATAGATTTTTAATATGATTACTTATCCTTAGCTTACTTATTTCTAATTCTTTGAAGCATTACCTGCTTGCTTTATTTGCAATTGTACGGTATATTTTGATCTGATATGATAACTAAATATAATATACAATGACTAGACCACTTTAGCATGTGCCTATATACTTGAGTGCTATGTAGCTAAATATTTTTCCTAACAACCTATATATAAAAGAATAAGAGCATCTTGTCAAGATAGTAACTACTTATTTGGATAAATGTGATATTTGTATAGATACAGTATGTATAATACTAATTATGTTAGTTTTTCTAAGCAATCGATATAACCATGTGCCAATTGGATAACACTAAGCTACTATCTAGCAAAACGTAACGTAAGCAGCGAATTAAGGCATATAGATAATGGCGTAACACAATGTAATATAATATTATGTGTAAAATTGCGGTTTTGCTATTCCATGCCATGGTCTCTTGTCTGGTTTCGTCTGGAATGGACTTAGTGATCTGGTGTGATGTTATGTCGTGTGATTTCATGGTTGAAGTGAGGAGATCATGAAGAAAACTAATGAGTGTAAGCCAACCATAAGAAACTAAGTTAGAAGCCTAAGCTAACGTAATGAATGAGACTTCAATGACTCCTATACTTCTTATTCACAGTTCAATCTTCTCATTTTCTACAGATAATAATATGTATACGTGGTATAAAGCTGCCTGCATAATACTATAACATACAATAATGCTGCAGGATAAACTTGCATAAGTGCAATTACTTACTAATGTATGTATCTGCAAGGCTTTCGTTGTATTATATTGTACCCTAATGATGGTACACTATTTAAGCACTCAAGTAAGTTTACCCAGTGTGTGTGCATGTATTGCTTAACTTATGTGTGGTGGAGTTTTATAGGTAGTGTTACGTGTAATGAAAGTAGTAGATTTTCATTGGATTGGTTTGTTGGACTCGATGTTGATAAGTGAGTTTGCCAATTCCGTTTCCATTGCCGTTATGCTCGTATGGCTTTGTTAGAAGGATCAAATGGGATTTTCCTTCGAATTGCTTTATGTATCTGTGTCTCTGCCCTGACTGATGTGATGTGAGTGAGTGGATTGGATTTATCGTGTGTATTTACCATACTTTTATATGCTAGATACTTACAATGAGTTTTGTACACTGCAATTGTGTCGATTGTAGATCTCAATTCAACTAGTCCAAGTCAGTCTCCTCTGGTGTTGTATAACGTAGTATGGATATGTTTATGTGGCTGTGTGACATGCTCAAATGTTAGGTCGAATTCAATTTAGTTTTTGAGACTTTTTGCACAGCACAAAGTACGTTAAAGTAGACACTTTTAGCTTTCTGATTGAAAAAATGGAGCTGAAGGCCATTTTACACAAAACACAATAATGATCTTTCTTTATTTAAAACTTAGCCGTACGTACTTTACACACATACATTACGTACTCTACACGGTTCATTGATTTCATTCGATTGGATTAATGCCGATGTAGATAAGTTAAAATAAGAATACTGTGTTGCAGTTGCATTATATTGCAGTTGTACTATAATGTACCTACAATACTTATATCATATTACAATACGAAATGCAATCCACCTTTGCTGCCTAAAATAGTTTTTATAACTTGTAATTGCAAGTATGTATTATTTTGCCCTTTATTTGAGTTACACTCTACTCCGCAGGTGATTACTATATGATAATTATCCTACGTTATTAATATTTTAGAACAACTGCATATGAAGTGAATTCCTTTCTTCCAGTTTCTTCTTGCAAGCTTTTAATAACGCGTTTAGTTAAAAAAATATTTTCATCTTTCGTAAGAATAGATTAAAAAGTAATGCAGTAAATCGATACGAATTCGACAGGAATTATTATAACTGTATTACACTTGTATCTGAAAATAATAATATAGTGTAAGCAAGTAATGGTGTAGTAGTATGCTTATAATATATTCTCCATGGTCAGTTATAGTAGGTCCAAGTCCAATGATATTGTAAACTGGTGCAGTAAAAGTTGCGATGATTTGTTAATCCTTATCCTTGCTTCCATGTATTTGTAGAGTACAATACAATAGTTACAATGTCATACTTGTAATAATAATAGTACATGTTCCATATATTATATTTATACTACTTATTGTTGGAGTAAGTATAGGTACTCTTAAATATACACACTGATCTGAATTTAGGTGTTTAGTAGCAGTTTAAAATATAAATATAAATATAATAATTCCGACAGTAGTAACAGTATAGGTATAACGAGAATCTGTGAATAGTGTGACAGAATGTGAATTTGGTTACCTACCAAACCATGGCTTAACAATTACCGATTTATATTAAATGGAATGAGTGTGTAATGCAAAGTTCCGTGTATTTTGTGTGTGTCATGCTTGTTAGCGATAGGCATAAGTACGTAAAAACTCCGTTTAATAATGGTAACACTGCCTGTCATACATATTGGTACAGAATTATATAGATACTAACATCATGCACATGGCAGGGTATGTCGCAAGAACAATGGAAGCCAAACGTTAGCCATAGTTTGGATTGAATTTCAAGGGGTTTGATAATTCTGACAGTTTAATGATTAATAAATAGATTACCTTTGGAAAAAATAATTTCCATGAGTGTGAGTATGAGAATGAGTCAATGAATGTATGGGTAATGGAAATGTACATACATCCATACATACTTATACAACAAACAAAGGGCTGACTCCGATCCTTTGCTTATCTATAGGTACTGTTGTAAGTAAACGTAACACATATTTTATACTGAAGACCGATACACACATTCGAACCTATACGCTTATGCATAATCCTTCGGAGCTATCGTGCAATTAGAAAGAGCAACATCTTACGCAATACTTACGACTGTAGAATGTAGACTAAATACAATTAGTTCATTTTCGTTCGACATTTGATTTAAAGAGGAACTCTTACTTGCTTAATGGATTGAAACGATTGAACGGTTTAAGCTTGAGATTCAGAGATTGGTGTTAGTGATGTAAAATAGAAATTGAATTGGCTTTTCTCTTTATCTGCTTGTATATGCAGTTCTATACAAATAGTTCACAGTTCACTTAGTTATATAAGTATTGCGATTTCAATTTCGTTAGCCAATACAATGCAATATATTTAAGTAGATGCAATTCCTTAGGAATTATGTATGTAAAACTACACACGTGTACTACTTATATAAATTCATAACATTATAGATCTCAGGGGTACAGTACAAATACAATGCAAGTCATGATGTATGCAAAAGGCTAATTAAGTTCATGTACGAATATTTGCAGTGTATCAAACGACCCTAATTCTATAATGTTGTTTTACATATATATGTACATTAGCAAAAATAATTTTTATCTATATTTTGATTTGTAAGCATCAATGTTATAAGTACAAAAGGAAATTACCTATAGTCTAAGTACAGAATATGATTGACCCCTTTAAATTCAAAAACTTTCAATTTGAGAGCACAACGATGAGAGTGTTTATACAAACAGTACGTAGCATACCAGCTATTCTGCTAATATTTGATTGTTTCCGTTTTGCTGACAAAACTAAATAGAAATGTCGTGTACGTTTGTGTGTTATGTATTTGGATGTGGACTGTTTGTAACTTGTAAGTTCGCTATTAGGTCACCTCTTTTCATTATCTGTTCATGTTGTTCTGTTGTATTGAACTGAATTGAACTGACGTGACTTACTCGCTGCTTATACCAACTTATGTATGTTTGTAAAACTATGTGGTACTTTAGAGGGACAAGGCTATCAATATTTATTGTTTGTTTCGTTCACACGAAATTCGTTGAGAACCTCATATCTTACATAGTATCTTCCCAATGCAATCCCAAAAATGCTCTGATTTATTTTCGCCTTCGAGATGTATATGTATTTATTTATGTGAGTGTATAGAATAGATTGTATGATTCAGATCTAAAATATGCGTGTATTTTCCTGAGTCATGTCATGCATGGAGTTGATATGACATGAAATGATAATATGTCTTCATTTTCCTTGATTTTGGCAAACTATCCCAGATTATATAATTGTATTAACGGAAAATAGTGTATATTTTTGAAAAACATGCATCAATCATACATAATATGATGTTATATCTGTACATACCGCGTATTATCCAAACAAACTCGGCTCTTTTCTGCTACTTGACTATAATTCACCAACCACGTCTGTTAGCATAACTAATTTCATATATGAATAGTAGTAGTATATATTTCGTGTGATGGTTTATGGTAGAGATTAGTGGGTCAAAACTGAAGAGCACGAGGAGGGCACATGTGTCTATAATTCTGAAAAATTACAAGGTGCACTAAAAAATAAGATACCTCGGTATCTGATCTGCATTACGGGAAATTGGCATAAAACCTATAGGTATTGCACAAATTATTTTAACATGTAAAGTACGCCCGTAGGTATGATGAAAACAGATAGATAGCTCGTCGGAAGATCATCTTTAGATTAGAGTATGTACTATTTGGTATTCCTTTATACTTATAGAAGACTCTACTAGTAATAAGATGTGTTGTTTTACCAACTTATATACGTAGAATGTGCATATGTGTACAAGTATGACGGATAATTTGATAATGCTATAGAGAATGATATTACAGAATAGTTGGTAAGAAAGATCAGGAAGATGAAGATGTAGTACCAGAGATGAACAAACCAAACCAGAGCACGATTCCATGGCATTCATTCGTTCCATTTGGATTCTAACTCCAACTTTACATTTATGGTGAGTGTGTAGGTCGGGGTACTGGCAAGACACTGTAAAACACAAACTGAGATGTGAGCCCAATGAAAAATACACCAATACTCTTTCTACATGTTAAACCTCTTGATTACTTGAAATTTGCATTGAAAATAGACGCATGATTTCACCTTTCACGGTACCACATTCGTAATCGAGCAAATAATTGTGGACATCAATAACCAAATGGTACGATCCTTCTCTTTATTTTACATAAACAAGGCATGTATCCACACTCTATGTACGATACCACCCTTATGTGATCTCTATATTATATTGAATACCATATCTGATTGCAAATTCAAGAAGTTAAATAATCTAATGTATTTATGAGCTACGTAAGAAGTCATGTGCTGTGTCTTGGCTGTATTTACGGATATGTTGTCAGAATAAATTACTTTATACATCTTGGGATTTAATGTATTTAGATGTATGCATGTAATGCACCCAGTCCAGTGAAAACAAAAGGTGATTTTTAGTATCTTGATTGAGCTGATTGATACTAGTTTTGTTTAGTCGTACATGGAACTCATGACTTTAGGTCGTAATCTATTTTATAATATATTCACTACGTACACACAGCCACACTACAGGACAGATATGCTAATTAGCTTTCGCATTTGGGTATGACATCAAATTCTGATTCAGTTGGAAGTTTATTATTTTGATAGCGGAAAATGAAATCTTAATTATATAGTACATAGATGCATATATAATCTATGTATGTATTTTTTAAATATAACTATCCTTTCTGCATCATATAGGTATTTTATAAGGGAACTCGTGCTACAAATGCATATATTATACAGTAGGTAAGAGGTGAAAGGATATATTACCTAGTTTTATTATATTATGTTGCAAGCAATGTGTGTGGGCTGTGGGAAACTACTACCAATCCGATCCACACAATATGACATTTAAAAAAACGGTCATAATATGATAACATCCGAAAACATTAGCTCTAAATTTTATATCTAAACACATACAAATTATACATCTAGCAGATATGTACTGTACCATGTTATTTATAAACATGTAAATGTACTGTACTGTATGTAAGTTTTAGCCCGACCTCGTATGCGAGGCTGGCTTATGTAATAGTAATGTGTGTCCGCCCATGTGTCTGTCTGTCATCTCATTCTAGCTCCAGAACAGATCGCATAGACTTAGGATTATGATGTTAAACTTGGCATGCAACATATTATTGCTGTATGTATAGGAACTAGAAACCCAATTAAAAATGACGGACATATTTATATGACTGCTTATACTTTCTCGTCAATTGATATATCAATTATCCCTATTTATTTTGAAGCGCACACTTTCGTTATCATGAAATGAATGTAAAGATAACTACCTAAGGTAGCTAAAAATATAAGTGAGTGGACACCTTAGTGGACTCAGGAGGGCTATGTGGAGTGGCTTGCCAGTTTTGTGAATCAAATACGTACTAAAATTACGTGTATGTGTAATGTACCTAAATAATAGTACGTAAGTAAATACACATACAGTATTCGTTTTGATTTGGATTGGGAACTGCTTCGTTTCAGTTTATTTTGTACAGTAAAGGACTACGGGTCTCGTTTTAAGCAGTTTGCTCGTATAGTGTATTTATATTTAGTATAGGATGGAGATTTGTGTTTATAATGATTATAGTTACCTACATATGTTTTCGTATAGAGAAGCATCGTAGATAAAATAACCAAAAAAATGTTATTTGAAATGAGAGTGTTGCACTGCGGAGTTAGCTAATGGAAATGGAAGAGCGATCTTTATGAGAGGGATGATATTTTGGCATTGGTGGCCTGGCCTTTCTTCTTCCTTTGCTTTGGTATACACACCACACTATTTCTTACATGCACTCTTAGCCTTCCTATGTATTTTTGCTATGCTTTTTCTGAGTTTTTACTAAGTTATCCTTGCATATATAGGAAGATCGGCCAATTTTTTGCATGTGCAACACACGTACATACTTATATATGTATAGCAGCTAGAACTGCTTTGCTTGGTATAAAGATCATTCGTTTACTTTTCTTATTCACTGATGATGAGGTAGATGGGATGGATATAGAATGGGCTATTTTTAAGACGGGATGACTCATGAAAGACATGAGGAGGAGGTTGGAGGAGACTTCATCTTATTCCTTCCTTTTAAACTTGAGAAAAAGAGCTTTCCTCCTTAACTTCCGTTCAAATCGACACCAGTTTCAATTTTAGCTGATATGACAAGAGGCTCCGCTATGCAAACCCAATTTCATTTTCATCCGACTTTTTTGATAAAATAAATATGCGTTTCCCACATCATTATTAAATTACAAAGAAATAATGTGTTTCTTGTCTGTACTACAATATCTTTCCTATTTAGATATAGATTAGTGGAAAAACACGAAAAATGGCTTAGAATACGAATGCTTATGCTTACATACTTCCTTTATCCCTTTCATGAGGAATTGATTATACTTATGATGAGAATATGAATGAATGGACATAATTGATGAATTTATATTAAATGTTGTATTTCTGTGTTTTTTTAGCCATATAACCCGTAGTACAACGTGGGAGGATCCAAGAAAAGCTCAACATCAGCAGATCTTAGCCGCCGTTGGCGGTGTGAATGGATCCCAGAGTCAGGCCCAAAGTACTAACGCAGCGGCAGCCGCTATGCAAGGCGGGTCTGCTGTCGGACCTCTGCCCGACGGATGGGAACAGTCCATAACCCCCGAAGGAGAAGTTTACTTCATAAATCACCAGACTCGAACTACCTCTTGGTTTGATCCTAGACTTCGTAAGTTCTTTTATACTTTACAATTAAATTACATTTATTTATCAACACCAATAAAAATTACTACCTACTCAATTACTGACGTCGTCTACTTACGCTGTCTCTATCTAAACTTCTACATGTTAGTTCAAATCCAAACTAACAATCGACATAGCGTAATATAGTAAACGATTCCCTTATATTTTACCCAATCCTAATGGAATCTTTTTAAATTAGAGTACCTAAACCATGCAATATAATACATAGTACATAGCTAGTACAGCCACTGTATTTAATAATATGGGAATAAGTACAGTATATGTACTACATAGTAGTATAGCGTAGATAATATACAGTATAAATTGCTCATCCCAACGAAGCTGACTCCCTGACTCGACGGAAGGCTAGACAGTGATTAGCACGGAGTCTAATTGCAATCTCACTAATCAGCTCTAAATCACAAAGGAAAGGAACTGGATGTAGTATTTGTAATTCACATTAAATAAACGTTTTATTAACTCCATTTACTGCTGATGCAGACAAAACAACCTCTTTTCCCCATCAACTAAAGTTTTATTTGATTTTGCACAATGTGATTATATTAAAATACTTTTCTACACGTCATACCATTCAAAACTTGACTTAATCTTTAACATTCAAGTGTAGCATCCCTTCATCATTATGTATCTTTCATGTTTTTCTGCTTATATTCTATCTGATTGATCTATACTATTTGGACTACGTTTGCTCAAGTCATTCATAGTTTAGTTTCAGATCATGTCATATAGATTTCTAGTTTTCATATAGGGATACTGATTTTTTATGTGTAATAGTACTGTAAATGGAAGTACCAATACCAATACAATACCTACTTTAAGTACCTACACAGAAAATTATGTAGTTACATGTATTCATATAATAATTGCGGTAGTATGAGTATAGTAGTAAGCAAGACGAGTTTAAAAATGGGTCACTTATTTATTGCTTGATGTGAATTCACTTAGTCAGTCAACTATACACAACACATCGCAAGCGACTTCCTTTCATTCATTCATTCATTCTCCAATGTATGCAATATACAAATATATTTGTACTTAGGTACTCACATTACAATATGTTGGGTACATTATTATATGTAATAATAGTAGTAAGATAGAATCATGTGGAGTTTACTTTACTTTGGTGTTTACGATTTGTATGTAAGTATAGTTCAGTTCATTTCATACTTCCTATAATGTTCGTAAATCGTAAGTAAAACTAGTTAGCTATACGGAGATCCTAATCCAATCTTGCCCTTTACTGTACTTCATATACATATAATACTCATTCATTCATAAAACTCAAAGAAGCAATAATAATGTGGAGTTAAATGTGCAGTGCACTTTGTCCTTTTATGAAACTGAGGATTTAGTTTTGTCAATGGACTCTATTCATGTACATTTCACTTATGCCATGCTATGTTCTGGTTAGCTCTATTTTTTAGAGACTAGTACAGTATATCAGTATCAGTACTCTATGTACATGTTCAAGTACAATTACGGTACTTATGAATGGAAGGGAACAAGCGAATACCTACCACATTGAGTTATGGGGAAATTTGTTGTTATGGACAAACATAAGGCACTGTTTTCTACATATTTGTATGAATTACGTTTAGGGATACGGTCTCTGTAGTAAATCTAAACGTTTTCCATGATTTTAAAGCAGTATGTTGTAGTTTTGAGGCTGGACAACGAAGAATTGGTCGATTGTTGTAGTCCTGGCCAGTAATTTGAATGAATAGTAGGAGGAGAGGCAAAGGCAAAGCAAAAGTACCTGACTACCACTACTACTTCACTATGAATACTATAAAATGAAGTGGCTGATACCGATAATACATGAAATGACGACATCCTGTCCCGTTTTACAAACAAATTCTGTATTTTAGCATACATGATGATGGTAGAAACTGTTATCAAAGTGGGATTTAATCCTAGCTAAGCTTAAACATCACCGGAAATCCCCATAGTTGTTATCAGGAACACTCTTTACTCAGGATTTTGTAATTTAATTATCGTTAGAGGTCCTCTCTCATCCGCCCAATCCAGCAGGACAATGAAAATTACAATGATTATTTAATTGTCAAGTACCTTTACCTGCTGTTCTGATACATTTATCGTTATGACGTGTTCGGTAGAATTTCAAACATGAATCAATATTATGTGGGCTTGGCAGTTTGTAAAGTACTTAGTTGGATGTGATGTGGAATCTAATTCTGTAGTTAGTTTTATAATAGTACATCAGTAAGTACTTATATCATTGCAGTCAACAAGGGTCAAGTAGGTATATACGGTAGAATCTCACCACATCGTCATTGATAATAATGCTCTCATAACGATAAACAAGTACAGATATATTTATATATTCCGTTATCAATCAATATAAATAAGTTAACATTTGTTGAAGTGAGAACAAGGCAGGACAGGATATCGGCTTACGTAACCAACTCTTTGACAACGCAAGGGAATAAACATTTCAATTTCAGAAGATAAAGGAAGACTGTGTGTGTAACTGTAATAAAGTCAGTAAATCTGTTCTGTGTACTATACATCTAAATTATTCCATTCCATTATCTATTTTGTCTCTTAAAAATATAGTTTAGTAAGCTACTGTACTAACTTTAGTATCTACATTTTATTTCATATACGCATATCACATAAAAAGCTAATGCTATGCTAAATTTGCAGATTGACAATAACAATAGCTACCTTTTATTACCAATTCATAACGATAAAACACGTCGTTTTCATGATTGAATTGCATGCGTATTACGTGACGTACACAAATTCACGTAATTTATTTACTTACGTAGGTACATATTTACAGACATACGGTATATTAAGTTACAGATAGGTATAGTTATGTCACGTCGAAAACTTTTGAAATCCTTATCAGTAAGCGTCATGTCACATAGTAGTTACATCGCATCACGTCACATCAGGGACAAAGCAAACCGAAAGAGTATTTTGCACCGTCAGTTTTATTATATATTTATAGTACAGTCTTATAAAATGTCAATATAAAGCATCAACATTAACTAACTACAATTTATTTTTATAGATGATTCATTTGTAATTTATGTATTTAAAGAACTTGAGATTTTTATCATTCAATAATAATTTACCTAGTCGTAAGCAGATGACAATGACGATATTTACACGTGGCAATCAACAATAAACTTAGGAAATGTAGAGACTAGACGGGGGATTTCGTCCCCACAATTAGATTTATTAGCCGATTGAAATGCACTTTAAACTTGCAAACTGTTGTTCGGGAAAGAATTAATGGCTTTATTATGACAAAGAGACAGACGTAATACGTAATAGGTTTAGTTAGTAGCTAAACAAATAAGGAATGTAAATATATTAAGTATGTGCATATCTGTTTAGCTTTAGGCTTACCAAGTCAAGGGCGAAATAGAAATATGTATTTTTATGTTGATTTCATCGATAAAATGTTAGAAATGTTTCTGAATTTAATTAGCATGCATACTTGCTAACGTAATTGCAGTAATAATATTATTATTGTTGTTAACGACAATTTTTATGTATGTAGATTTTTTAGTTTACCGTGTATGTTTATTACAAATATCACAATGTAGACCGATTAGTGGCTATTGGGTTTGTTGTAGCAGTATGTAATAACTGTTTAGTGTTAAATCAATATTATTAAATACCTACCCTAATTTTGCAAACTAATACGCGAAGGTACTTAATATTTGCTTTGATTTTATTTAAAAATTGTCTGCAAAAATTATGGAGATGGAATGACGCACATGATTGTTTAATTGAGAAAATAGTAATGAAATTCTATTGAAGTATAAATGTTAATTATTTTTATGATTTTATTTATTTCAGCGGCCCATTTGCAAAGACCACCCGTTTTGCAACAACAACTCAACGCTGCGGCTCTCGCCCAAGCAGCGGTCCAAGCGTCCAATTTAGCTGCGGCAACTCAAGCCCAAGCTCAAGCCCAAGCTCAGGCTCAGGCGTCGAATGCCACCGTGGCCAATGTGAACGTTGTAGCCGCTGCCGCTCTCCTCAATCAACAGAACACAATCCAAGTGTCTCGCCAACAGGAAGTCCGACTTCAGCAACTCCAACTTGAAAGAGAGAGACTTAAAATGCGGCAGCAAGAAATTATGCGACAAGTAATTGTAAATTCTGAGTTTTGGTTGTCCTTTGTTTTATTTTGCTTCATGCTTTCATGCTAAAGGTGATGCCGTACAAATTGAAGTAATTACCCGAGGTGAAATAACCCAATAATGTAGTAAAAATTAACCGATGCGATGTTCGTTCGCCAATTTCAATGTTTCAACTTGATATTCCTTTTCCTTATTTGCAGTTATAAAGATATACATATACATAGTATAAATATATTTGTGCAAATTGGGATTTACATTGGCTTTTCAGAGAAAAATCCTTCACGAAATAAATTGTTTCGGGTCATTATTTCAGTTTGTATATGTAAATATTGTAAAATGCAACATGAACTTGACCTGACTTCTCTACTATGTATTACTACATATCATATATGTGAATTGTGAAGTGAATATATATATGATGCGATTCGGCGATCTATAGGTATACTGATTGTGAATTTGTGAAATAGTGATTACTTATTACAATGGTGTTAATTATACACGCTACTGTACTCGATATATATGTTCCTCTGCTTAATGTCAATGTGGGTGGATATGGCTATGAGAAAAGTTTTTGGTGTTCTCTACATAATTGTATAAGGATGTGATGATGCTAAATGTAATGTAATGCTGAGATGAGGATGTTGATCTTAACTGACAATGAGCTAAAACATACATAACATGAACATGAACTATAACAAGATGATGATGATGAGATAAACAAGATTGACATATCACGACATAGAAATAATCTAATAATGTGATGGTATATAATTATAAGAAGTGATGTGAGCTTAAGCTTTAGCATAATTGTTACGCTTTTGTTATAGTGATGAATTTAATTAAGGGCTCGCTATATTTATACTTTTAGATGGAACAGGAGCAAGCAAGAATGAGACAAAGTCGACTTAGTCACGTCAAAGTAAGTCATCTCATTATCATGCTTTATGCTTTATATTTGCCTTAATTTTAGTTCCATACCTAATTAGCTACAATCGTTACATAAAAAATTTTAAGTAGCCTTATAGATACCTAAATTTTATGTCCCATTATTGATCTGCTAAACTGATTGCTATTTTGTGATTTGATTAGATGGAAGACGGTGTCGAGCTGGATCCATTCTTAGGTGGCTCCATGGTCAACCCTTCTACTCCCAATTCAGACTTCCATAGTCGACAAGAGTCTGCAGACTCTGGACTCGGCATGGCAACCTCCTACTCATTGCCAAACACTCCTGAAGACTTCCTTTCCACGATGGATGACAATATGGACACCATAAGTGGTAATTTAGAAACAGTTATTCCCGAATAAAGTCATGTATAGAACAGTACCTTAAATATGAAAGCATATAGAAGATTACCTATATAGCCAATAAAATCTTTGTGATAACCAAAGAATATATTGTTTAATTAAATATTTGTCTCATTCGTTATTTTCAGAAAACGGATTAGGAGTGGGAGCTTCAATGGACACACCTGACATTGCTTCGTTAGGCAATGACAATGTGGAGTCCACCGATGACTTAGTGCCTTCGCTGCAACTCTCTGAGGAGCTATCAAATGAGCTGCTGGATGAGATGCAATCGATAATTAACTCCAAGTCCGACAATACCATGACCTGGCTTTAATATCTGCACAATCTCTTTATTAATATTAATACAATATAAAGCTATAGCGTACAACACTCCCTTGGCAGCTCTTTCACTTGAATCCAATGCTCTTACATAAATAATTATGATAATAAATGCTAAAGGAAACTCTATTGACATGTTATAAAATTTGAAACTTGAAATTAGAATTGACCTGAAATTGACATTCGATCACAAAAGCAATAATTGTTGTAAGCACACTTTAAATGTTGTTAACGATTATATATAATATTACTTATTACAAATACATACATACCTACGTGTCGTCTCTCGATTCTAATTTGTATATCCATGTACAAAGCTATTACATACAATACTATACAAGACTACAACAGAATAACACTCAAACAACTCAATAACTACAGTTTTAGATTATGGGACGAAGTGCTTCCATTTACTTAGTAACAATAACCCTTTTATGGCAGCTTTTTGGGAGAATTACACTTAAACAGAGTAAACGTCTAATGTAGCATGATCTAATTATTTATGTAAAAAGAAAGGAATATAATACGAATAGGAAACAAATGATTGTTATCAATATGTATATATGTATACAAAATGCATGTAAAATGTATGTGTCTATAGAAATATAGATTACTGTTACTGAAACAAACTCAACCAAGCTGCTATTACATAATATAATTAATACATATTCAATATTGAGTAAGCTTACAATATAGCCACACGAACGAGCAAATTAAACCTAACTAAACGCAATAACTTACAGGAACGTATTTATATAAGAAAGATGATTTTTGCCATTTCTGTTCCGGCTTTAGATTAATATTATACAATGACATACATAATACGCCAAGTGACAACTACTTACAATTTACCTTACATACATACTTTACTAGACTACCCTGTCATGCTGCAATTACACACAATATTCTGTTTATAATTTTGGGCCAAGTTTTTTCTATTTGTATTGATTGTATTGTAATTTTTAGACTATTTATTAGAATGTAATCTTTAGATTATACATAAGTATTCTTTACGTAGTTAATTTCATTTAGAATTTAGATGATTTTAGGTTTATAGTCAACAGACACATTATTGGTAAGTTATTCAGTTGACAATACCAATATCTGTGCAATGAAATCCATGTCTTCCATTCATGATTGTACATATATAATTTAGTTTATTAGACACAATTACAATTACAATTATAATTTAATTGCTTTTAAGTGCAACGTTTATCGCCAATGCTAACCTTGCTCTTAAAGTAATTTAATAAGTAAAATGTACTATTGTATATTAATTTATTATTACGAACTTTTCTGTATTATTGCATTGTACAGCCAAAACCAATCCAATCCAGGAAAGATAGACATACAATACCTACAACAGTTACAATATTACTGTGTAATTATTTAAATTTAAGATTGAGTCTTCTGTAACGTCAAGTATGTAGCTTGTGGCAATGTCCCAACGTGCATGCGTGCGTGAGAAATAAAGCATGAGATTCTTTTATGTATCATAATTTAATAAGAAGTATAATTTTTAAATAATTATCAATGTATCAATCCATAGAAATCTCAATCTTAAATGAAATAATTGCTTAATTATTACTATCATTTAAAAATAGATAGCACAATTTACTTTGATTTTGACTTATAACTATGTATCAATTGATGACCTTTGACCTCAACTCAATACCGGAGCGTAACAGTACTATACAATAACTTTGTTTAAATAGTGACTTTGATTTGACTTTGATTTACAATTAGTTTAATTGATTTCATCCGTCGCGACGTTCGTTTGTATGCAATAAGTATGTAAATATCTTATATAAAATATGTATTATGGAATTAATACAAATACAACTGTATATAATTAAGTGTAGCTTTTAATTTAGAGGATTATAATTACAATGTTAATTAATACTTACCTGTACGTTAGTTTGAGCTTTTTTGTTAGACTCTCTATCTGAATTCTACTTGTTATGTTAGCATTAGTACATAAGTTAAGATATTCGTTACTTATGTATTTACGATATGTTAAGATTAAAATTGGATCTAGGTAAGTTAATGGTATTGTATAAAAGTAATTACTATATAGCTTAAAATTAGATCAAGATCAAAAATAACGTAATGTTCAGTTCAGTATTGATAACTATGCAATATGCAACGGCACAGTACACAATGACTATTTGTTTTGACCATAATAAATAGCTAACAATAATTAAGCTAAGGTAGCCATTTATTATAATAGTTCAATAATTAGAATGGATGAACTGTATTTATGTAGTTAGTTATAGTTTTCACTGGACAGAGAAACGGAAAAAGTAGGAAAGCAAAGCAATGGGAAACTAAAAAAGAGTTTTATTAATACATAATAAGATTCGATGATAGTAAAGGTGATCTGATCGTTTGACAATACATAAATATAGAAATATTTACTTAAATAGTTAGCCCTCTACGGTAGCTAATTGTTAATACGCTAGCTAAGCAATACTTTTTAGCAGCTACATAGTATTTACATACAGTAAGTTAATGTTAACTAGCTACTATAAATGGAATTTGAGCTGTCGTCAAATTTTTGTTGACTTATTGTTAGCAGACAGACAGAGGGTTCATGAAAATCATCATGTCAAGTGCCTACTTATTACTTATACCTTTAAAATCTTTATCATCATGTTATGATTCTGAAATATTGTGACATTCTTCGTTTATAATAAAATCAGATAAAAGAATTTCGCATGATAAGTTGTAAATTGGAATTTTATTTTGCATTCTTGTAGAGTTTTGGTAACATTCTTGAAGGATTGGGACTTATTTTCATAATTTTACTATTATTTTCAGTAGCATAGCATAACTAACAACTGTATATTTAAATGTTTCTTGTACGCATTAATACATACATTAATACTTTAGAACTTGTGATTACATTACATACACAATACACGTACGAAACGATTGATATTCATTTGTATTTTAATTTTTACACTGCATGCGTCGTGTAAGAATATGCGTTTAAATATTTTACAATTATGGCTAACAGACTGACATTACAGATAGTTTAGAGTTAGAGTTTAAATGTTATTTTTGATTTTGAAATATTGGATATACACAATAGTGTTACAATATAATTAGAGCAATTTCAATTCACTATTGCCAGGTAAATCGTCAAATCTGTATCTACTCGGATAGAAAATTGGAAAGGGCAAGGGCTAATAGTAATTATTTTACATGATATATAATAATTTAAGGGATACGTTTTAATATTTTAATCTAAAGCAAAGCTCGGCAATAATGTCCTGCTGGTATAATGGCAACATTTTAATGTTTACTTCGGAAAGGTAACTTAAATTGCTTTTCTCACTATTATTATGCACCTAATTAAATATTATTGAGATTTATCTTTGCATTTTGTTGACAAGAGATTGTTAATAAGAAGATCCAAAATAATTGTAAATGAATTTTAATGACAGCTAGTAAAAATCGACTACTTATAATCACTTTCTACCTCTATATATCTTCTAAGTAGACTTCGCTATCTATATTTCGTGGAATAAATAGGTAACGCTAAGTAAATTAAAGTCCTTTCCTGACGCAACTCCGCAGATACTTTTAGGTTAACCATTCAGTTCAGCTTCAGATCAATTTCATCACTTTTCGTTTGCTAAGTTCCATCCCAAACTTCGTCCCACCGTATATCATCATTAGGTGGCTTGGCTACTATTGTCACTGCCCCACTAACTGCCATCCAGGACAACGAAGAATAATTATTTTCTTTCTATCGTAACATTATTCACAACACCTCATTGGGAAAGTAAATTTGTGTGTGTTTAGTTTAAATTTAAGTACAAGAGATAATGTAACAGTTAAATACTAAGCCTTTTAGCGTTCAGAGAATGAATTAAGACCCGCAAAGGACCCCAATTCCCACACCGGCTGCAAATGCACCAACGAACACTTGCAATTCTTTCACTTTAAGGTCTTCTCCATAAGCTATCTTGTGGTACCAACGACGACCAGCTTTGTCTCCCCGGTTGAACATTTCCTCTGCTTTGTCCGCTGCCTTGTCCAATTTCTTTTCCAGCTATATTGCAATAGTGAAAAGGAAAACGAGGGATAAATACATACATATAATCATTAATCAATGAATCAGCGAATGCTTCCAGAATCAATGAATTGTTAATCGAATCATGTAGCACACTAAGTAGTAATACGTAAAGAGATTATTGATTTGTTTATTAAGACAATAACACACTAAAAATAATGAAGAAACTGCATTGGCAAGACATAGATAAGTTCGTTCAAGTGGTTATAATCTTCACTATACATTATATAATTATATCCGTAATAACATTTTTCATGATTCATGCTATCACATCTTTATACAAAAAATTCTATGAATTTCATTTGTTGACCACAAAAACTAATTCTTAACATTTATATTTCGTTTTACATAATATCATAATATTTTTCGCTTTATGCATATATTTAGCTTTACAGTTTTTTACAATACATACATCTACTTCTAAATTACAATGACAATATACTATTGCGGCACTATCATATACAGAAAAATAAAAGTGAAAATGTCATGAAGTGATGAGAAATTGTCATTTCTTGACATACACAGATTATTCACAAAAGGCAATGTGTTAGGAAGAAGCCATGCCTACAAGAAAGCCAGCCACAAATCCAGCTGTAGTGTACGTATTTCCACGTGCCATTGTCACTATCTATGAGGGACAACAATCAAAAAATAATATAAATAACAATGTGAATATAAAATTGGGAAAAAACTATTCGCATCGCAAGCACAGAGCACAGTGGATAGGCAGAATTATAGATATAAGAACTATTTTACATGCAGAAACAATACAAAACAATGAAATAAGTATGACATCACATTTGCCAAAATAATCCATTACAATACAAGCCACGAAATTAATAGAAGTACGAATTAATGTAATTACTTTAGCCTCATGCAACCATCACAAACTAAACTCCCATGTTAGTATATAAAGTATTTAGAGAAAATGCATACCTTGTCTGTCCAGTCTTTCTTTTTGCCTTCATTCTGAATCTTCTTCGACAAATCCTCAACATCTTTGTTCAGACGATTCCAGTTGATCTACAGAATTGCGAGCAAAAAAATTAGCATTCGTTATGAAAAATATATGTAAGGGATATTGCGCTCTATTATAACAGTTATTAGTGTCAAGATTAGATTATACGCTAAATAACACAATTTTATGAAACATAAATAATCAAAATACGTTTATGTATCCCTGATGGTTAGCAATTTGAAGAAGAATTATTCCCCCTCCCACAGACAAAGCAGCGAATTTGCTAACTTTCATTGCCAAAAACCCGGTTACCCTGTTAAGAAACATGAAATTATTTCAGCCAATAATTTTAGAAGTAACTTATATATAATTGCAATACAGCATAATGTGTAAAACACGGATGTTATTACAGTTGTTTAGTAATTACCATCCTGAGACTCCGCCTAAGAAAATTTGCTTAGGGACACTTCCATCTTTACCATCCACTATTTTCTCAATCCAGGATTCCAAATCGGTTTCCGAATTTGAGTTTTTAGAAGAAGAAGGTTTTGTAACTGCGGGCATTTTACTTAGTTGTAGCTGTATTGATTATCCCCTAAACTGTTGAAATCTATGAAAAAAAATAGTAGGCTTGTTTTAAATGATCCGAAAAAATTGGAGCATACACATTCATAGATATTTAAAATACATTTTACATAAAATGATGTAAACAATTTTCAATAAATATTATATCACAATTAAATATGTACATGCAGAAGATATGCAGAACAATTAGGTCATTCACGTTTTAATTGAATCAAAGTATAAATACTTTTGGTATCCTTATTAGGTTCGCTTTGGCTACAATTGGAGCACTTAAACAAATCTTTAAAATCGCCTAGAATGTATGTATACTTGCAAACGGAACAGGGTAGATATTTATTGCCTTTAATTTCTTACGCTAAATATTTCTGTAAAGGCAAAGTATATTGAAATTTGCATTTGCATTGCGTAATGTGAAATTGTGCACTTGCAAAAATGCTATATTTGTGCAATAATATTAATCTACCTATACCCTATAAATAAGTAAATACGCATAATATATAGGTAAATACTTTGTCAATACTAGGAGACAGTAATTTTAGTAATAATAATATTATTATCATTACTACTACGAATTCTTACCTTTTCCAAATCCTTCTACTTTCGTAAAGTTATTGTTAATTTAGTGCAAAATAATTGCAGTTCTCCAAGAAACTGTCAATATTATCCAGTTTAAGATTTTTGAGTTTTCCTTTTAATGTGGAAATGTGGATCAGCGAATACATAGATGCGAGAAATGGATATTAATGGCCAGGCGAGTCCCAGACAGATAGGGCGCAGTAAATAAAATTCAAAGAAGTCACAAGAATTCTACACTTGTTCAGCTGCTAAATCTATGCATAGAATCTCAGAATCTAGCACGCAAAGCACAGCTTTTGTTTTTAGCAAGAAATGCACGTTTATAGAAAGAAAGAAATACCGAATTTTGTGATTTACTACACTAATTTAAGTAACATTTATAAAGAAATGGTAATCAATACATGAATATATTAAAATGAAAGCTGTAGGATTAATTTGTGCATTTAGAAGGGAATTACTCATTCCAAAAGAAAAGTTGTACTCTTATGCACTAAGAAATCAATCTTCCAAAGTCAGAGTGAGATTTGCTCCTAGTCCTACCGGTAAAACACAATAAAGATAATTACCATTAAAGATAATATTACATTCATATTTGTCATTTGTAGAAACGGTACAAATAATTTTCTTTAAATCTAGGTTTACTACATCTGGGAGGATTTCGAACAGCATTGTTAAATTATCTCTTCGCACTTAAGGAAAATGGTACATTTATCGTCAGAATTGAAGATACTGATCAGTCTCGCATTATTCTTAATGGTTCCGAGATGCTAGAGGTAATTTAAAAAATTGATAATGTAAAAAATATTGACACGTAAATTGGTTTATATTAAACAGACAATAATATGAAAAATAGTGGCTGACTATAATAATGACAATTTAATTACATAGGAAGATTTAGCATGGTTGGGAATCGTTCCAGCTGAAAGTCCAACTAAGCCTGGAAATCATGGTCCTTATGTCCAATCGAAGCGTTTAGGAATTTATCAAGAATATATACAGAAGCTAATTGATTCCGGACATGCATATGAATGTTTTTGCACAGAGAAGCGCCTGGATCTCATAAGAAAAGAAGCTGTTCGACTTCGTCAGCAACCCCGGTATGACAATAAATGCAGGGACTTGACACGCGACGATGTGAAAAGAAAGAAGGCTGCTGGAGAAAAGTTTTGTATAAGGTTTAAGGTTCGGCGAATGTGAGATGATAATTATACTAGTGTACATTCAAATATTACTGGCCAAATGAATCAAGTATGATTTACATAATAATTTTAACCTTTTTTATTATAGATGGAACGGGAGAAAGTTACGGTAAATGATTTAGTTGGTGGAGATGTAACTTTCGATCTTACGGACTACACTTATGAGGGGGATTTCATTGCAATAAAATCCGATGGATATCCTACTTACCACTTTGCCAATGTTGTAGACGATCATTTAATGGAGATAACACACGTTCTCAGAGGAGTAGAATGGCAAATATCAACTCCGAAGCATTTACAAATGTACAGAGCCTTCGGTTGGATACCTCCGAAATTTGCACATCTTCCTTTGATAATGAATACGGACGGAACCAAATTGTCTAAACGCCAAGGTGACATAAGCATTCGAAATTACAGGGACAAGTTTTATTTTCCTTTAGCTCTGACGAACTTCGTCACAAAGTCTGGAGGTGGTTTTGCAGACCACGGAGTGGACAAAATTTATAATTTTGAAGAATTAGCACAATCTGTAAGCATTTATTATTACTAAATGTAAATTACCCTATCCGAATAGTTTAATAAGAGATCAAATCTTTAAATAAACCTTCTTATTATGCAGATTGACTTATCCAAAATAAATTCTGGCTCCTGTAAACTGGATTTTGCTTTGTTGGATCATCTGAACCAAGGGGAACTCAGTAATCAAGTTACCAATAACATCTCTTCTCTTGTACAATCATTTAAGCCATTGGTTTCCGAAAAGGTGTCTGAAGACTACATAAAACAAATAATTAGCTGGTGCCCACAAAGAGTTAGTACCTTGAAGGATTTATTGGGACAGCAATTCGCTTATTTATGGTCTCAACCTAGTGCAAAATCCATTTCCAAATTATCGCTGACCGAGACACAGTTGCAATCATTTGCAGAACAATTCAGAAATAATTTCTCAGAAAGTGACTTTAATGATAAAGATGCTTTAGGATCCTTTCTCAATGATTTTGCTCAACAAAATGGATTAAAACAGAAAATTTTGATGAAAGATCTACGTTTGATTTTATGTGGCCTAGAGGTAATATCTCTCAAACTCACTTAAGTATGCTAATTAAATGTAAACAAAGAATACCTCGCTTTCTCTTTAAATATCTACAAGATAACTTTCAATTCTTAAGTCAAGTAAGTCCATATTTTCTTGGCGAAAATAAAGAAATGTATTTCAATTGGTGTTGGCTCTTCGCTGCTACTATGCTAATATACTAATGTGTTGTTTTCTTATAGAAGGGGCCTCCAATTGTTGAAATATTCCAGCTTTTTGGGAGTGAAATAACTTGTGAAAGAATAGAAAATGCTCGTAGTACTCTTCAGTCTTCTGGGGTTCGAAGTAAACAGTCAAACTAATGACATTGTTTAAGATTTTATGTAACTAAGGATGTATTTTATTAGCAAAATGAAAATGGTTATAAAATTATTATCAAGAAATAGATAGTGAAATATTGACAACCAAAAACCTAGAAAACTATAATTGTAACACCATTTCTGGAAATAATAAATGACATTTTTGGTAAATAAATAATTGTTACATACTTGAAGAGTCTTCAGATATAATAGCTATAATTAATGATACATCTAAGCTAAATAATGTATACTCTTATGTGGTATAGTGTACTAAATAAGCATTGCATTTTGGATTAATGATTTAATTATGTAGATTTTTATTATGTAGATTTAATTGTAGTCTACAAGGATAATAATACATAAATATCTGTCTAATATGTTATAGATTCTACTACTTATAAATAGAACCTTAGTGGCAGAATTTCAAGCATCATAATATATAGTTTCCTAACAGAACATATCTTGGGCAAAGGAGTCTGCTGTCGAATCCAGTAGTTCTTGAAGGGATCTTCCAGACATAAAATCCGCCTCTGATGCTCAAGTTTGTTGAGTTGTGCTGTTGATACTTTTGTCTTGATTTTCTTCATTGTTCATGTTATTGTGGCTGGAATGATTTTCAATCATATGAGGTCCACGACTACTGCTGCCACTATGATGTGCATGATGATGCAATTGAGTTCCCCCTTGGTAATATCGAAGGCTACTGTTGATATTGTTTTGAGGAATTGTCGATAGAAGACCTAAATAGATTACATTATAATGTACAAAAATATCGTCATTTGTTTGATAAAAATATTCATTTTATTCCTTTCATAAATCATACCAGTTCCACGATACATGGGTAAAGATTGATAAACTTGTTTCATCCGCTCGATATTTAATTTAGATGCCACAGCGTGATTCAGCATAGGCATTGGGTAGTCCTGATATGGAAATAAATTGTGAAAATTACAGATTCAATTACTTACTAAATTACAATCGAAAAAAAATGTATATGCTATTTTGATAGTGTGACTGGTAGACCTTTCCAATAATGCATTTGTACGCTCTTTGTTCAGATTCCGGTGCCATCCACGGCTCATGAATGTATTTATTTGGAAATGATTTTAACATGGGCAAATATTTCCTGCAGAAAAGCCACAACAAGCACAATGAAAGAAAGTATCTCTGCACACGAATATTACTCATAAATAAGGACAAGGGAAACTCATACCGAATGAACTCTCCGTTGGGGTCTGCCTTCCTTCCAAATCTTACTGGAGAATAGCAATGAAAAAATTGTTGGAAGAAAGAGGAACACGAAAGCCACATCCACATTCCAGCATTGACACTCCAGTCAACATCCAGCAACAGCTCGTCGAAAACCTTTACATTTTCGTTATGAAAACATTGAATATAATAAAATATTCTTCTCATTAGCATTTTCAATTTTACTAGGAAACTTTTAATATTAACCTTCATCCCTTCTTCCCATGAAATCCACAAATCACTTCTTGTCAGAAAACAAGCTACAGCATGACGGCCTAGATGATGAATCCATCCTTCTTCGCGAAGTTGGGTCATTATAGCATCAATCCATGGATATCCAGTTTGTCCCTTTTAAATGTAATTCGTTAAATGTTACTAACGGGTACAGCGGCAATGCTCGATAATGTTTAGGCAGCATAAGTAATTATTAATTATAAAACAACAATACATTTGCCCATTTTGCCAAAGCCTCTGGATTTTTATCCCATGGAATCTGGATACAAATAGGATTGCCAACCATTTTGTCGAAATTGGCATTTTTAGTTGCAGCGCAATAGAAAAATTCTCTCCAAAGCAATTGTCCATGCAAACTGAGAGGTGGCTCCGTTTTTTTGATTTTTCGATACAAATTCGACAATTGGTAGTAAAAGAGTCTCGGGGATAAGCATCCGAAACGTAAATATGGTGATACCCCAGTTTGCGACGCATTTAAAGACTGAGGAGTCATTTTGGGACGTCCCCCAAAGCTTGCAACCCACGCTTTCCTTTCCAAGTGTCTTTCCAATCGTGTCATTGCCTCTGACTCCCCGCCTCGCCATAAAGATGGTTTCAAATTACCAATCTCAAATCCTATTTCATTTAAAAATACATATTGTTTTTTAAAATAAATACATTTCAAGTCCGATGCACCGATCCCTTATTAAAAGTTATGAGTTTGCACCTAATTCTTCTAAAGTTGGCACTCCATATTTTTCATCATGATTACTATTGCTGGGGCAAAAGGACTTTCCAATGAATTCAGGTGTAAGTTGTGGTTCTGGCTGAGCTGGAGGATTTAATGTGGCCACAGTGTTTTGAAACTGTCGATAAGTCAACGGCGGCTTTCCTCCATTCTTCTCAATAATCCTATTTAGCAGAAAATTCATTTAAATTAAGTTAACTGTAGATATTTTTGCTGGTTAGTCTTTCTAGAAGGGTTCTTGTAGCAATTGTCTTCTAATATCGAAAGTTAGTTAAAAAATTTATTTACGTGTCCAATTTGTATAGAGTGTGAGACGAGCGAACAATGACATCAATATTAAGTTCCTTGCACTGAGCCATTATATTTTGATCACGAACCCTTCCAAATGGTTCTGGATCTTCTTCGAAAGTTAAGCAAGTTGTCCCCCATTCCTTCAGGAAAATATAAGCAAAACAACTTCCTTAATTAGACAAGCTAACCTTTCCTGAGTTAACCATTGGTGTAAAATGATCATTGATCATGATGATCATAATCTTACTTTGAAATACTTCGGAAGAACATCTGCAGGTTGCCCCCGAATGACAAAAAGTCTGGAATTGAATTTTCTCAGAGAAAAATCCAAATCTTCTAAGCATTGGAGCAAAAACCTGGATAAGTATAACATTAAGGTTAGTTATTAACTCTTCAATTTGCAATTCGCAATTTTTCCCAGTTGCACATAAGATCCTTTCTTTATAGTACATAAAGGAAAGATCATAAGTGCACATTAAGTATCTCGGTTTCAAATTAGTTTTTAACAGGAGCATAGTAGGAGTAAAGCACATAAATATAACAAAGCCTAGTAGAGAAAATTGTTATAATAATGAATCAGCATAGTATTGGGGGTTTCCTTTGGTGCAAAAGATGCTACACTTTTTTCATCCGAGTTAATAGTATATTTTGCATATGAGCAGTATGAGCAAGCAATAAAAATTTGGTTACTTTTATTACATGTAATTTATAGTATGTATTGTATATCCATTTTACATGGGCCTGTGATTAAGTGCTGCTCTTATTTATTTATTTATTTATTAAAATTGTCGACAGACCACAAATGAGTACAAGAAATGTAAATTAGACTCCGGTCCAAACCCACATGTAGTAGGGAGTAACTAACTAGGTAAAAATAAGAGTAAGAGCTAGCAGCTAGCCTAATATTATATTAAAAATTAACACAGGGTTGTACATAAATTGACTAGAGAATTCTTAGTAACTTATGTATTTCAATAGTTCCTTCCACATTGCTTCTTTTCTCGTAGTTATAGTATAAAATAAGGATTTAATGCAATGTGAACTGTGTGTATCTGTATGAATGCATGCATCAATATAATATGTAGTATTATTATGTAACTAATGTTAAGTAGTTTGCCTAACTGTACAATTTACAGTGCGCTTACAACCAGCAATACAATTGAATGAGACAATGCAACCAACCAAGTCGTCTCCAACATTCTCAATAATGACTTTTATGCTCAAAAGTCCTGTATAAATCACCCACTCACTCCAATAATGTGTTTTGGTTTACCTGTCACTAATGCAAGTTGTAAAATATAACACTGCACTAGTACTGTCTTACCATGCAAGTGAACTTCGATACAAATATATGTTTATATATGGACAAATAAAATAGAGTGTTGTAGCTTAAGTTATCTTTAAATGAACTTACTTGATAACATACTAGTAACTATAATAATTTTGCTTCATAAAACGGTTTATAGCGTATCCTTATACTGTGAATACCTAGAGTTAAATTATAACGAGAGATCTAACATTGTATATAAGAAAATGCATGTGCAACACATCCGTATATAATGTAGAGTGACATACACCACACAATCTAGATATAAACTAGCCATAAGCAGATCTTTTACACCCCGGGGTTCCGAAAACTGCCAGGCTTCTTTTCCTTCCTGTCACCGTTACAAAACTCAGACTGACGAAAAAATAAGTCTTGCAATATCCCAGATAAAGTAAGTTAGGAAAGCAATCAATAAAATTCATGATATAATGATATGGAATAACCATTCTTTTAATCAATTGCTTTTTGTCCGCCCCCCCCCAAGAAATTAACGACATATTCGAAAACGTTTGGGTAACAAAGCATCGAAGGGTAAGCATATAATGGCAAGAATGTCATTCTTACCAAAGCAGATATTTAATAAATTATTGAAAATTATCAAAATCTTAAAACAATTGGTTTTTGAAAACATTCTTGGAAGAATCTGGCGGCCAGAAAATCCATCCCAACGAATGTATTCTTCAACCTTCCTACAATGGGCTGAGGTTAGTGTAGGGACAAGTTCAGAAGATTTCCGAAGCCCACCCACGCTATATAGAGTTAAACTTAACACATGTTGTGATTCCGTATGACATACCTAATGTAAGTATTAGCACTATTGCATTTAAGTGTATTTTTATTGTTAGTTTACGTTGTTGATTTCATTGTACATCACAAGACTGAGAATCGGAATGAATAATGGAAAATAAAATACAATGATGTTCTCAATCGCGAACAGTTTCTCACGTCCTTATAATACTGTACGGTACTTATAGTAATTTTTACAATTACCTTTACACTTCTACTCAGCTTAATAATGGTTAGATAGCGTACAGGTATAAGTCGTCATTACTACATTAGTAAGTGAGAATAAGAGACCTATTTACTTGTATGGGAAAGGAAGAATGAATCATATCTGCTGTTCATACCTAAAAACACTTTGAATACAATTGCAAACGGTACTGTACAAGATTTCTTAGAGGAAAGACGAAATCAGAAGAGGATTTTATGGCATTAGTGCATTATAATATAATAAGACAAGACTAATGTAAAGCATATCCATGTAAACTCAATTTGTGTATTGTATACCTATAAGTAAGTAACTGATTGAAGATAAACAATCCAACTACCTACACATAGTACTACATTTTCTAGACACTGTTACGCTTATATGTATCAGTCCAAACAAATAAGCTTGCCAAACCGGCTTTGTATATTATTATCTACTTCTACATGTAATGCGCCTTGAGTTAACTTGTCATGTCATGATCCTTGTTGTCTCTTTGGCTCATTTATTATTTACTAGCTGGTTAGTGTGCTACAGACTGTCGAATAGCTAACTAATCCACAAGTGTATGGGTACTATTAGGCAGTCAGGAAACTCTTCTGACCTAAAAGTAAGTTTCTTTCGTTATTATTATCTTCAGTGCAGCTTCTTAGAGAAATCAAAGTATAATTTGGCTATCTCTTCGTTCTTAGAGTACTTTACTACTTATTAATATGTTTGTGTTTGTATATGTACATTAGCAATAAATACATGTTGACAATCTTGCTAAACAAGTTAGCGATTGTTTTGGATTCAAACTACATTTCGAATAACTAACGTAAACTATCAATTTTATTGTTTCAGTGTGAATTAATCCTTATTAAAAATGCGTACCGAATTTTCTCTATTTCTATAATGAAAAGATGTTGGTGTTTTTGAGGACTGTAATATATGATTTTGTTTATTGTTCTTGTCCTACTAGTATAAACTAGAATTCACATGCAGACTATCTGTAGTATAGGTGTATATATACATCACTGTAATGTCATTTATTTTTCAGAAAAGCTACAACACAGTTGTTTTTGTGCTCTATGTTGGTGAATGTTATTAAGAACATCCTACACAAGATTCGTACAATTAGTTCTGATAAAAACAATAACAATACAAAATATTGCACTTTCTCCAATCGAATCGTGATATTAATTTACCTTTCTAAAGAACCATCTTACTTCTCGTACCAGTTAATATTTATATAGACAGAGGAATAGAGGCGTCTGTAAATTCAGATCTTGTTAGTACTAACATCAACACAAATTCAACGCAAGTGTTTCTCTAAAGCATAGAGGTGAATAGGCTTAAAACTAAGTGCTCTGATGATAATCATCTCAAATTATTTATAGTCCATATATAGGTCAATACTTTTTTACTCATACATCATAGAATCCTAGTGACCAATGCCAATAGTTTTGTAATTACAATTACATCACTTAGATGTTATTTTAATTATGTTGGTACCTAGTTTTCATACCTACATGTTTCATGTGCCAAT
>JAQFYC010000159.1:0-77833 GCA_034694165.1 Tomocerus mixtus | reverse complement strand
GTACAGAAAGTAAAGGCTACGAGAAGAAGGAGCTATTGAAGAGATTGAGTGTTCGCAAGGTTCGCTCAATTACAATTTCTTTTCTATCAATGCGCAGTTAGAAAAATATTTATGATGTTTTTGAATTACAGATACATGCAATAACAAAAGTAGTTCCTGTATCTAATATATTTTCTTTCGACATGATTTTTTGTAAGTTGCCAGTACAATTAGATTTCTTTTTATGCACATGTATTTATAAAACCATCATCAAGTTGTAAGTGCAGACTAGTAAATAAATAATATTGTTGTTTTTCTGTAATCTGCCTACATGGGGCGAAATATTACAACTTAGATTTATATGTATAGATAAGTAATAAATAATGTGTAACTACAATGTTAGTAAATAGTTGAGTATGCATTGAATAATATTCAGATCAGTGCAGTTGCAGTCGCAGTCTACTATGCATTATGCAGGCACAATGATTTGCATTATTCAAAAATTACGGAGGTACTCGTTTTTGCATGATCTCATTATCATGATTCATAAGATTGGATTTTATACTGACACTTTTTCATGTTATTATCCTGTTCAGTGTAATTGTAATCTGATAAAAATAAAGGAGCTTAGTTAGCATTACACAGTTCTGAATTATCGTGCCACATATTTTTATGATGAATATAAATATGTTGGCACATGTAATATAAAACATGTTCTATATTTTAAATTCAATGGATAACTCCTGCTGGGAAATCTGTGTTTTGGTTTGCTTATTTTAGGTAGGTAGTCAACGAAGGTGTATTGTTTGTGTGAATAGGAGTTTTTCTAGGTATCTAGATTGGCATTGACTGTGATTTTGTGATGCATAAAGAATGACTCACAAAAATCATGCATAGCTTATATTTCTGTAACATTCTGCTTGGGCTTGTCAGTGAAGCCAATTTAATTACGTATTTAATAAAGTACAATAGAAAAGACTGCCAATGCATTGTTTAAGTGACCTACTTACTCAGAAGGAAAACAAGCATATATTTACAGATGATATAATAGCCACCATATAAATAAAACAGGAGTGTCTGAAAGTGAAAATATCGTTTGCCTGTAGCCCTTTCACCGAAATCCACTTCATTGTTTAGTGTAGAGTGTAGATACAGTGACGTTCTAATTCAAGAATGTATAAAATAGGTACTAGCAATAATAACCCAGACATGGAAGAGTTAGCGTAAATTATAAATACTCGGTACTCTAATCTCTGCTTGCTTACTGACAAACTGACAACTACAGAACATGATGAATGCGTAAAAATCTCCAATTTATACACATTATACGCAAACATGTAATATAATAATTATTATTTTCATTAAGCAACAGTTAGCTTATCTTTACCAGCTAATTTTCTCTTTTTATGCTGGCTCTGTGAATGACATCACAGACATTCCTCCGTTGAAATTCAACGGGACACCGATCATCGACAAGAACACGTTGTCACAATAACAGTAAACAGGGAAATGTCAAGTGTCAGTTCAGAGTTTTATTTCAAGCCATACGTGTAGGTATGAAAAGATCTTCTAGCTAGGTAAGAATACGTATAGCTAGAAGATCTCATCAAAAATAGATAATTTCATGCATTCATGTATATAATACTACACAGCATTGTGCACATTTCTGTATCATTTATTTATTGCAAAATTTGCTTCTTGATAGTTTGCCTGAATAGTCAGCCGTAAGGAATAAATGTGGGGAAAGTAGTATTGGATATATACTTACAAGGAATAATGTTTTTGAGGAAATTCCTGATTAAATTATAATTAACTTATTGCTAATAGATGGACTTTGGCAATTTTTTGTTATTATTTACAGCTAGACTATTAGCTGATTGAGTTTTTACACATATTGTGGCAACAATATGCAATATACTCGATGTATATTCAGTTTTTTTTGTATTGAAATCAATTTGACGAAGTAATATACTAATTAACATGTTTAACGTCACGGTATCTATCAGCTTAGCTAAATCCAGTCAAATAAAGCCTGCTGTTACTATCTAATACCAATTCACCATTTGAATGAAAAACCACTTACTGTGCAGCTGAAGATGCAAGAGCCAAGAGTAAATGAATACATTTGGCTGTCTCCACATGCACATACTTGTACTATTGATTTGAACTCATTGCCATGATTTTATATGCAATTTGCTTGCATAGTAATACGTAAATACACTCTTGACCACTTACTCGTGGGCGCATAATAATTTCCAAGTGTGCTAATGCAATGATATGCGATATTGCTCTTTAATCTATGATTTACGATTAGCTACCAGGACTACTAAATATAGAAGTTGTATCAATAAAACAGCGTGATGGTATTATTTACCTGTCATTCCATTTCAGATCCTGCTCGGAATGAATACGTAACATTTAATTTAATGGCTGACCACAGGAGAAGTGGATAGATAGTCAATATGTAATATAAAAAGTAAATACGGAGCACTTAGGATTTGAAATAAAGTCAGAGCAGAGTCATGAATTTAACAACAATTGATATAGTGAACGCATTTAATTGTAAATACAATTAAGTAGGTAAGGTATTTAGGAAAATAAACTGACATTTCGATTAATTCTTATATTTTTCTAAAATGCATAACATATATTAAAATACTACTATTTAATAAAATTTCACAATTGTGGAGATAGCATAAGAAAGTGCCAATAGTAAATTAAAGTAGAAATGTAAATGCTGTTCATTTATATACGTTTGTAGTATAAACGGTCGTAATTTTTCGGTTAGGCTGGAAACTAATGGTAAACCTATTACGTACTACAGGTGAACAATTTTGTTTCATATGCGTTTGTTAGTTTTAAAAATTTTTCGACTAGGAAAAGAAATAATTTTGAAGGAATTTAGCAGCTGTCATCTCATAGCTGTAAATGCAGCTACTTATCACTACTTACATTTAAAGATAACGAGGGCTTTTATATTTTGCAATAAGTGGTGCGTCGTAAACGTCAGGATAATTACCCATTGTTGCACAGTAACCTGATGTTAATGTCTGTCTAAGTAAACGCGTAATTCAATAATTATGGATTAATACTCACAAGTAAGCAACTCATGAGTCTGAAAAATACGATAGGTTAATATACAGCCGGCGAATGGTAATCAGTTAGTCATGTTAGTTAAACTTGTTCATTTTAACATTGATTTGCAGACAATAACGATGGACAGTTCTCGAGGATCGTCAGTTGAAAGGCTTGTATTCTACAATCATACGGAATGCGAATGCCGTGACAAAATGGAAGAAATGATGCCAAGAGATGTGCCGCTTTCACCATCTTCTTCCTCTTCCTACTCCTCGTTGTCAACAGGAACGAATAGCAACAATGTCGTCAACCCGATTCCAAAATCAAATTCAAATAATTATGACTCAGGCACTCAGCGACATCATCATCACCACCAGCAAGCTCAATTCCACGAGAGCATGAAAAACAAAAATCTCCAGTAAGCTCCATTTTCTTATTTCTTAAGTGTTCTAATGTACTTAAATCCAACCGAGAATTTTTACGCATAATTTTTAGATGCCGTTAATACAATGTCAATGAGTCAAAAATTGACCTTTGGATGTTTAAATACCTAACTGTACATATATAGGTATATCATGCTCATTAGTTTTGAAGAAATCACTGATTGTGTTTACCATATTTAAGTGAAGTTTTTCATTTATAAATTTTAAAGCTCAAAAGAAATGTGTTCTAAATATGCTGGGTTAGTAAAATATTAATATCAATATTACAACGCAGCTAATGCTACCGTTGTAAAGCAAAATAAATTACTAATTACTATTTTACGAGTGAAATGATGACCTCTATAATATTTTTAGGATTTACTGGTATATACCACATAAAACAAAATTTTCTCAATGGAATATTATGCGAAAGGAAATTATAATAGAGAAATTAAGTTCATCTGCTGATATAACATATCGTAGGAAAACTCAGCTTTTTTATGAAGATTTCCTATACTCATTTGATATGTTTACACTTGAGGATTTTTGCACGAAGGCATTCATGTTGTAACCTGAACCTGACGGTAGTTTCTGTTCTTTATCTGAATTATCCTTATCAAATACTTAAAGTTTAATTATCTTGTTAACTTGGAAGTTGAAGTTTGTTATGAAAGCTACTAAAGAATGATTGAAGGATCAATGCCTTCTTTTGAACAACATTATTTGTAAATCGGACGAAAAATTACGACTGAGAATGCCATTTTCATTGGTGGTCATTGGCAGTCCAGATTGTTGGCTCCATTAGTAAGCTACAGCCTTTAAAAAGCACTGAGTACCATTCAGCTAGGCCAGGCAACGGATACAAGTCTTTCGTCGCAAAAGATTATCACAGGGTTACACTTAAAAAGTCGTAATATTTATCATAGTTATAAAAAAGTTTACATCGGTTGTAAAAAGTTGAACTTTTCCTTGAATATGTTTACTGCCTACAGAGTAGTTAGTACACGTATTGTTATTATTGGTACGTATGAATATTCATCCTTGAATTTAACGGTTTTATTTAAGTCCAATGTGAATACCTAACTAACAACTACTACAACTAGTAAGCTTGTAATATTACTCTCCGTCGTCTATTGATGAGTATAATTACATGAATCGAAAAGACGGGGACTGACAAAAACATGCCTGCAGGAAGCCAGCATGTCAAATCGGCGAATAAGGACATCTTCTGTAGACTCATGTACAGAATTACAATTTACTATGTATGCATACTAATCAAAATTGTCACCACACCACAGCACGATACATTATTTGTTGAGAATATCTAATTCGCAGAAAGATTGGAGTTTCAGAGCTGTAGGAACAGGAAAGGATAGTTACTGTACGCATTTTATTACCTTCAATGAATACAGAATCAAAAAATGCATGTATTGTTCGCATAATATATCTAAATCGATTTTTTAATAAATAAATTACAATGTGAATATAAAATATTTACAAATACTATAGAATTATTCTGAAATTTCTTTTAATAATTCTTGAATTTACATTTTTTATAATTTCTGTCAGCTTTTACTATATTTTCGCATTGAAACTTTCATTTTTGGCAGTTGGAAGACTAGATAGATCACTAAAAAAAATTTCCACATGTAAAAGCCCAAACCCAAAATCCACACAAAAACGACAATTAATTAATGCATATTGAAACAAAAAATCCAAAACTAATGCGGCATGACATATTATCGTTTATTTTATTTGCCTTAAAAGGCGTCTGTAATAATTTTGTCATTTTGTGGTTTCACATTACTTTTTGTCTTAATTTGGATGCAGAAAGTAGAAATCTAATAAATATCCTTGTAAACAATTCATAATTTAGTTATTAACAAAATACGCAATTCATCAAATACTACTTTAAACAAAAGAAATCTTGTCAGAAAGAATTAAGTTGAAGACAACAAATTTAATGTGTAACTTCGTATATGATTTCTGCTGTGTCATACAGACTACTATTTCTTGAAAGGATACATTAGTTAGTAATGCAGATATTGTAAATTAATTTTTGCCAACTATGGCACTGACACGACAGTAATATGGCTGGGCAGCAGAATCTAGGGAAATAAATATTTGCAGATGATCAAATGGAGCTGATATTGTGGTAATTTCATTCAGTAATACTAATACAGGAAAGTATACTATTCTTTATACTACTTCCTGCAAACTTTTATATTACAGATATTTGCAATATTTTTTAAGACAGTGTTGTTTATTTTACAATATGCTAAAGGTCCGAGTTTGACTGTAATAACTTTGTTTTTATGATGGTAGAATGTACATTTACGTTATGAAGCCCATTACAATTGTTAACCATGTCAGGTTACTGGACTTGTATTCATTAATATTAATGAGCCGAGAGTAAGCCAATTTGTGCACTTTACATATTAGGGATTGTGCAACTTTTGAGAAATTGCAATTTAGTAAAAATATGAATGTAAACTTCATCCAGATCCAACATCATTGCTAATTGACAAATTAAAGTTAATTGCAATGAAGTCATGAAATGATTGAACTACTTACTCAGCTCTTAATAATAAATGATGTAAGCTAAATGGCACAGAAAAGTGGTTTTACTCTCGTTTCAAGGCTTTATTCATTCGCCGACTTCGTAACTGTATGGATATATAGGTAGAGGCCCTACTAATTATTATAACTTGAGTATAAACAATTTAGTTAAAGATAATAGATTTATTTGTTTATTTTCGACCTTATATTGTATTATATTTTAAAAATTAGAAGTGTCTTTTCATAAAAGTAGGTGCGAAATATAAATGATAATTATTAGGACTATTTACATTGGTACATATGAAGAGGTTTAGACTGAATGAATAATGGCTTACTATTCTAAACTACTTCTTACACAAATTGAAAATGTGCAAATATAATAAAAAAAAATGGGCAATTATAGGGATGGAATATTATGAATAATATAGCAAATAGGTATTATCCTGTAGAGCCGAGTGTCTAGACTAGATTATCTAGACTGTATTGCCAACAAATTCTATGGGAAGTTTGACTACAGGCTGTAATTTTGAGTTTATTTATCTACATGCATGTTATAAAATGCATTTATACGCTTTAAGCAATTTATATTCTTGGCGTCAAAGTCGCCGAAAATAAAAACTTTTCTTAAATCTAAATCAATTTGTATGATTAGATAATATGGTGTTTAGCTACAATAAACAAAATTCACCATGTAATATTAAATCAATTATTAATGCTCTATGTTCCTTTGATATAAAATAGTGCGTTAAGATTAGGATTCCATGCGAAGAAAAGTTAAAGAAAAGTTAACAGTTAAGCAAGATTTCCAGGTTTTGTTATTGTATTCTTCCACCTATGAATTTTTTGAAATATTTTGTATTGTTTTGCTGAAGGTGCAAGTGTCCATCAGCTTACACGGAACGGGTTCTATCTGACGGATCATGCTCTTGCGATTGTTTCGATAAACAGATCGAGTGTTTACGACTGAAAAGAGGGAAGGACTTTTTCAGCATGCAAGACAAATGGTAAGACTTCAAATCAAATTAAACAAATATAAATCATTTGACATCATCTCACGATTACATCCACTATCCACAATGAACCCAATGCAAATCCAATGGACAATATAATATAACAGAGCCAATGAAGTTCAATGAAGGCAGATTGTCAGTTCTTGTGTACGCAAAGGCAAGCTAACTAAGTAGCATAATGGACATGCAAATAGCAGAAAACAGCACGCATACCAATATTTGACATTTGAATAACTAACGGCTTCTTGAGCTTTGACTTAACTATTTGTTATTGTAGTGATGGAATTGACGTGGAGAATGTGTGACAGTTCTGTCTATGACATGACAACTTTTCTTATGGATGACACATTGCATTTTTTGGCACAGGATTGTTAGCCATTATTATTTATCAGTACTAACTACTGAAGTTAGTTAACAGCGTTAGCATTTTAGCATAACTTGTACGGACACAATTGAAAAAACTAATAATAATGAAAAACATGCGTTATGTTGCAGATAAGTGTCTGTCAAATTATTTGTTTATTCTCTGTCTACCTTTACTACGCATGAGACAAGTTGACATGTATTGATAAACATTTATTGTAATAATAATTGGATTTCTTGTTCATTTATTGTGTCAAATGAGGCACCGCATGTAAACTTGCCACACGTAGCAGAAATTACAGAGTGTCCCAGATGTTCGAGCTTTAAGTGAAATGAGATATTAGAAATATTTTTGTCTTTTAACTGGTAGTACTTATTCTACCAGAGAATTGTGATTTCGTGCTAATGCTGCAGCTTGACATAAATTTTGCATTCAAAATATGTCACAATTATTTCGTTTTAAATACCATCACAATTAATTTTATTAATTCTTTTGGTATAACTAATGCAGATTTTTATTAGTAGCCTACCTTGATTTGAAAAGTTAATGTGATACCAGCATAGGAAGTGTGGTAATATATTTTACACAGGATAGTAGAGCTACTTGTCGGCATCGGTAGTTCTATAAATTATTGTGTACACGTGCGTACACTATCTCCGTAGATGAAATTAATTTCAAATTAATTTATGGAATAGGATAATGACAAATATTTAGCTCAAATATTTCCGTTTTATTGCATTTTTATTGAAATGTGCAGTTTGCATTGCATTTTGCATTTATAATCAGCTAACCGGAGGACGGGGCGAGTGTTTCCTCACTTTTAAAATTGAGTAATTGATCATTTAGGAATTGATTGCTAAAGTTAGTAAATATGAAAGGTAACTAATGGTTTGTTTATATTTGTAGGTGTGTTCAATCAGGACGGTGCGAAGTTCCCGAGTGTGCTTACGGCTCTTATATTCATTTGGCAGGGCGCTGTCCTCGGAAAAAGGAAAGGATGGGCCAGTCTCTCTCTTGGCATCGCTATCTCACCCAATAAATAATATTGCATAATACCTTTAATAATACTTATTACTTACATACATTTATTAGTATATTATGTACTGTACTATTACTATAGATAGCTAATACCTAAACAACACCTACGTACAATAGAAAACTTATATTATAATATCCTTCATTATAATATAAGATTATGTAGTAGTCGTTGTCATTGCATTGATAATTACTAAATGCACTTTTGTAGAATTATTAGTAATGCCAACTGCAACAACGTAAAGAATCAACATTCTTGTTTATACAGTACTAAACTGCGTCATTATTTAGTTTACTTATATATTGTTAAAAAGTCTGTGTCTGGCTGGCTGTGCTTTACTGTATTTGATTTGTATGCAATAAAAATGTAAATCATCTCTTCGTAAATATGTATGTAGGTATTAAGCATTTAAATAATAAGACATGAGACTTGTAGTGAATAATGTCAAATGTAATGTATTGGTAAAGAGTCTTAAGAATGGAGTTTTTTTTAGCTAGAATGATAATATATTTGTGTTATTGTATCTGTATTTTACTTATTGTTAGCTATATATCTTTATTATTATTATTAATTATTATAAATATAAATATCACATCAGGTTGAGTCATTTAAGAATTTATACATACATTAAATTAATGTTGTAATGATAATGTGAGTATTTAATATTTACCTTTATAGATATATTAAAGAGATGTCTTAATATTTCGGTTTTGTTTATTTACTATTGACAATTATTGCATTTAATTTCGTGAGTCAGAGATGTAAGTAGTTTTAGCTAGCATGTTAAGGAATAAATAAGTAGAATTCGAATAATGTATCACTAACATATATTTACATTATACTCATGTGTAGTGATAAAAAATTAATGTTGGTAATTATAAAAAAAATAACAATGTTATAAATAGTTTGTGAAAACTCCATTACGTACCAACCAAATTACCCAAAACCGAATTTGCTTTAATTCTAAAGTTTCTTGTCATTTTCTCGGTATTTATTTTTAAATTATATTTAAGAACAAATGCCTATATAGTAGCAAAGGAACTTTATAGAAATTTTTATAATTTGTGGCTCTTTCGGTTAAAAAGGGGGAATATTATTGAGCTAGAAATTTTAATACCAAACGAAGTCACTCCATGCAACGTGCATTTATTGCACTGATATTATGATTAATGCAATTCAAAAATAAATTGCAATGTTGTGTGTATTATAAAAATTATTACATACTATAATACATGTTAATAATGAAAACTTACTACTTAATTCCTTGTAATAATAATTACATTATTATGTTAATGCTATTAAATATTACTGTAACTGCCATTATATTGTTACTATGTTAAATACAACTACCTACTTAACTATATACCTACATAATTATAATTTTAAACTGTGTAAGAAACCAATTTTAATTAATTATACAGAAACTAGTTTACATATTATTAAATAAGTACCTTATTTGCGAAGTATATAGAACACTAACGGTACTATCTAGATGGGTTAGTAGAATTCAGCTATGATAAATGTATTCAATATGACTATACATATACATACAATTTACGTTAAGCGCTTTAGCTTTAGCTCCATCGTTGAAATCTCCAAAAAAGTATAAATACAATTTATTTACGTATTTCGTATTAATTATGACCTAAATAAATAATGTGTAATAATTAAACCAATTTTAATTAATGTGTGCTAGAAATTATAGTGTGTAGGTACTGTTTAGAATATAGAACGAATAGAGAATTAATTTGTAATTTAGATACAGTTGAACAAATATTACTGAACAATTAAATACATACATTATACTAGAAATAAATTTTTGAGAGAATAAATTCCCATGAGAGTATTATACAACAATTAGAAAGTTACACAACAAACATAAATTATACCCTCCTGCGTAAATGCAAAGTTTGTGTAACTGCCCCGGTGTCTATGTCGTATTACTTTGCATATTTGTTTGTACAAATATATTACATAATTAAGCATTATTAAATGATTATAATAAAATATGCAGTGTAATTGTATAATATAATTACAACAAAATTTGTAAAATAAAAACAATTCAGTAATTTCTAATTCCAATATTTTTGACGGGTGATATGCATATTATTCTTTTTAAAATCAACTAAATAAGTATGTTAGAAAGTAGAAAATGTATGATTACTTAAGTGGAATAGCAAACAGCTGCAATATATAGATGTATTTCAGATATTCTTATATGTGTTACATTTTTTGTTGGTAACTTTTGTAGTGAAAATAGTCTGGCCACACTAACATCTGGGATATAGGACAATTTATAAAATTCACTTGTTTTGTAGATTAGTAGAATTTTAATAGCATTGCATGTACTTTCACTACTAATAATATATTTGTTGGCCGCCATTTCTATCGCAATCAAAATTATTTACTTTAGCAGAAATGTTAATATTAGTATATAGGTATGTGCGCATATAATATATAAATATGCCAATACTGGAGCAACTGCTTATGCATATATTTCTTAGATGCATTTGAACTGTTAGTATTTCATTAAGTAAAGGTGCATGTTTTCATATAATATTAGTTCTTAAAGTGGCCTGATATTTTTTCAAATATAAGATTTATACGTCGAGACAATGGAATGGTGATAGAGCAGCGTATTAATTAAAAGCTAAAGTCACTATTTATTGGAGTGATGAATTCTAAAGTATTATGCTTAATGTTATTCGATTTCATGTTTAGTGATTATGAATTTAAGTTTGTAGTGCACAAGTTGCTAGTTATTGTTAATGTTTGCATGCAAGAATAAAATAAAAGGAATGAGTAGTTATGAAAGATTACTTGCTATACTAAAGCAATAGAAAATTATATGATTTATATGTGGCTACAATATTATATTAATGCGGTATCTATAGGCAGTTATGCTATTGCGAAATATCTACTGTGAAAACTAAAGAGAGAAAGTATGGTGAATGAAGATCGATTGTAAAATAGTTACTTTGCTTTCTTTTATGATTCAAGATTTACTCTTGAAATTGCATTTATTGAGCCGATTAATTTAAATCATTGCATTATAATGTTATTTTTGAAAATTGTTTAAATTTAGATTTAGTGAGAGGATTGTTGTCTTCCGGTGATGGCACGGAAGGGGTTGGGGACAGACATTTGCAATTGTTGTCCGTTGGTGCGTTGGATCTTGAGTTGAGCGCGTCTGCCACCATCGGAAGTAGCGTGGACGCGGACGGAACGGCATCCGGGGCAGTTTCCGTGGGAGGAAGCTTGTTGAAGGGGAGAACCTTGTTGCTTGGTGACATTGGAACCAACTCTCTTCAATTGTTGTTGAGCTTGTTCAGCGTAACGTTGGACAATGTATGGGAGATCGTTGTACTGCAATACAAAGGCAATCATTGGGTTATTAATACGTTGTAAAATATTGTTGCATTGCAACCTCAAATTAAATAGGAATGAAAGTAAGGTAGATATTAGTAATAGGTATTCGTGATTTATTTACCGAAACGGTAGCTTCGGCATCATATTGTCCTTGTTGTTGCAATTGCAATTTTCCTTGAACCATGATGTTTTCCAAATCGGAGCGCTTGCAAGATTGTCCGTATTTGACTTGAGCTGCAAGTTAGAAAGGTGAATTGATTAGTATTGTGATTGGGAATATAAAAGTGAGAATAATTATTGGAAATTCCAGATTTTAATAAAATGCTGCATGACTTACCGGAGAAAGCACCACCCCATTGGCTTCTGGAGACTCCGTTCTTGTTGAATTCGGCATCTACGACGAAACATCCTTGAGCAGATTGGTCACGAGCGTTTTGTGGAGAGGTGACACGTTCGCGGACGGCTTGCATTTGGCTGGATTCGGTTTGGAGTTGCTTGCCGATGCGGACGGCTTCAACACCTTGGGCAAGGATGAGAAGGACTTGAGAGTGTTTGTCGGTTTGGACTTGGAGGATGGCGGTGCGAGCCCAGGGTTGGTTGAAAGCCCAGACGGAGTGTTGGGGATCCTTCTTTTCAATTGGTTGAAGGTAGGTCTTGACAGCAGCCATACCGATAACATAGGCGAGTTGTTGTCCTTGGGATCTTCCAGATCTGTGGTTGTATTCCTCAGAAGATTGGACGTTGTTGTTATTGTTGTCTTGAGAGAAAGCGTTTCCGCTGACGTGTCCTGAAAACAAAAAAGAATCATTGGGTAAAGTAAAGGAACTGTGATTGGAATACTATTTGGAATGTGGGTAAATATATTTAGCAAGTGTACGAGTTCTTACCAAGAGCGGCGGTGAATACCAAAGTGTTGGCTTGGGATTGTCTGCAATCGTAGATGTAGGTCATCTCAGCGTAGCGGGAAGACAGGTAGAATTGCTTGAACCAGTCGGAAGGCTTTTGGAGCTTTTGGTTCCTGGAGATGTCGTATTGGGATTCCATGTTCAAAACGAATCCGAGGCTCTTTCCAAGGGTCTTTTGGGCGTGTTGGCGGTTGGCGGAGCGGATGACCTTGACATTGTAGCTTTGGACATTGGCAATCTTTTCGATGGTGTTTTCGACGGAGGCGGTGTAGGGGCGGACGCGCATGGTGAGGACTTGGATGTCTCCGGTGGGTGCGCTGTGAGTGTCGAGGTGAATGGGGGTGATGGCCAATTCTTGTTGTCCACGAGGTCCACGACGGGCAACGGCACGAAGGGGAAGTTCGAAGTGGATGGGTTGTCCAACGGCAGCGATGTACTTTTGTTGGGTCAATGGGCACTTGACGGAGAGGGCAGTGCGTTGTTTCAAGGAGAGGCTATGGGAAGAAATAACACGTTACTAATGCATTTCTATAATATACAAGGTAATAATTTGTAATTTCAATTTGTAATTTGGGAACTTACATGACGTAGAGGTCAGCTTGGTATTGTTGGCTGGCGGTGTGCTCAACTTGTCCACGGACGGAAACGTAGGCTGGGACGGTCATGCGGTAATTGATGGGGAAACCTAAGATGGATGGGACTTCCTTGACGTGTTCAGCAAGAAGAGAATATCTTTGGAAGGAAAGCTCCTTGGATTCTTGGACTTGTTCTTGCATCATTTGGGTCATGACTATAGAAATTGTGAGGGTGTCATTAGGCTGTGCATTTTAATACGCTGAAATGTAATTTCTGAATATTATTGTAATTTATAAAACTTACATCTGGTCAATTGTTGGGTGACGTCGCTTTCGATCTTCATCATGTTCTCGGCTCCGAAGAATCGGTAACGGAAAGTTCCATCGGATTCGGGGACACGCTTGTAGTCGTTGAAGACGGCGGCCAATTCCAAGATGGGAGAGTATGGGCCATATTTGCCAGCTTGGGGAAGGATTTGTCCGAAGTATTGGTATGGCAAATCGTCATTGTCGGAGGAGAATTGGGCATAATGGAACAAAGCATCCCATCCGTTCTTTTGGTTGGCGAGGTTGGCGTAGATGTTTCTGGAGTCCAAGACATCGGGAGTAATTTGCTTAGCTTGAGACAAAGCTTGTTCAGCGTGGTTGACAACGTTTTGAAGGGCCTTGTTGACGGGCTTCTTTTGGGCAGCCAAGGATTGGAGGGAGGTGTAGATGTAGGAGATGAATTGCTTGTTGCTGTCTTGGTGGGTGGCCTTGGCCAATTGTTGCAAGTGGTCGGAGCCGGGGAGGGCAGCGCGCATAAGGATGGTGGCAGCAGCCAAACGGACTGGAGTCTTTTCATCGGACTTGATGGCGTGTTTAACCAAGAAGGGGACAACGGTCTCCTTAACGTATTGGTTGACTTGTTCGTTGAGCTTGCTGTAATTATCAATGATAAATAAAAGGATTAGTACTCATTATTTACAAGGGACCATTTGGATTAATAATAAATTGCAAGGTTCAGAAAATGTTGTGTGTCTTACGTGACGGGCAAGTTGGCGCGGAGGACAATGCGTCTGAGGGCAAGGATGGCTTGTTCACGGAGGATGGGATCGTTTTGTTCGTTGTCAACGATGCGCTTCATGATGGGGAAGACGCTTCTGGTGGCAACGTTGGCATAGGCGCGGATGACGACATTACGCATGAACTTGTTGGATTGGATGTATTTCTGGAGGAGTTGGTCCAAATAGGGCAAGAATTGTTGATCGACGAAAGAGCTATCGCACCAGTTTTCGTACAATTGGCTGGAGAACTTGACGCGTTCGATCTTCTTGTTGACACAAGCGTGGTTCAAGATGCGGGAGACAGCCAACAAAGCGGTGACTCTCAAGTTTTCCTTGGATTCGACGGACTTGACGAATTGCTGGAAAAAGAAAGAGACAAATTAATTAGTACAATATTTTAGCATAGCGGGATAAATGAAATGCTGAAATGATTATAAGAGCTGAGATACTTACGATGAGCTTCCTAAGGATTTCGGGGGTTGGAGTTCTGATGGACTTGGGGAAAGTCATGACGACGAGGATGGCGCGTTCTCCAGTAAGTTCTCCGGATTCAATAGAGTTGATCAAGTGCATGATAGCTGGGTTGGTACCGGCAGCAGCACAGGTATCGTAGAAGATGTTGAGGGCGGCGCGGTTGGCAGCGCTGGAGCTACAAGTCATAAAGATTCATTTATGAAGTCGCTGTTTACAAAGAGTAGACATTAATTGTGATAAGATGTTTAATTGTTTATTTTCTTACCGGGGAGATCCGATAGATTGGTGAACCTTCTTGATGGTGTTAACGTTCATGAAGCGGATGAGTCTGGTGATCAAGTACAGTTTCTTCATGGTCTTGGTGTCGGCGAAGTTCTTGTCCTGGGGACTGTTTTGTGTAGAGTCAGCAGCGCATTGCTTGATGAGACGTTCAACGTTGCTAGCGAGTTGTTCTTGGTCGATTTGTCCGTCCATGTAGCTCAAGACTGGTGGTTGAGTCAAAGATGGGAAGGGGAGCTTGTTTTCGTTTTGAAGATCTGCAAAATGTTGAAAATGTTAATTAGTGAACAATATTTTTGAAGAATGAGGAAAATAATGATTGCAATGAATATTATTTTGTATTAGATTCATACCGTTAGAGTGATAAGATTGAGGAGAAGATTGAGAATCCCTTTGCATTTGTTGGAAGCGGGGGTGGGAACGGTGGCTGTTCTCAGAGCTATCATAATCTCCGAAATCGGATCCTTGTTGTTGCCATTGTTGACGTTGGCTGCGGAGTTGGTTTTGGGCGGCATCAGCGAAGTTGTAACGGAGGTTGGTGATGGTGTTAAGGTTGCTTGGGACCTGGATGGGGTTGTGAGAGCTTTGTTGAGCATCTTGCAAGACGATAGTTCTGCGGGTTTGGACGACGACGCGGTTGGCAACGTGTTGTCCGACGCGGACGAGATCTTCTTGTTGGATGGCCAAGATGACGAATTTGTTGTCAGCCAAGTTTCCGCAAAGAAGAGCACGGGTGACGATATCACGCTGCAAAGATTAACAAAAATTATAAATTAGTACACTGTAGAGTTCTAAATTGGTTCAATGTATTGTATAGGTAACAGGCTAGACTTACGTTCCAGAGTGGGCTGGTGGCATTGTAGGAAAGGACGGGTTGGATGTGTTGGCGGACGGGCTTTTGCACGCAATCGGTCAATTGGACATCCTTGACAACATCGTAAACTTGTTGGCCGTTACAGAATTTCTGTTGCATTCTGTTCAATTGGGATTGGCTGACAAGACGGATCTTCCTGCTGCTGCGTTGTTCTTGGGATTCTTCGGAGGAAGAGGAGGAGCTGCTGGAAGAGGAAGAAGAGCTGCTGGATGAGGAGCTGGAAGAGGAGCTGCTGGAAGAGCTGGAATCACCATTCTTGTTCTTGTTCTTGTTCTTGCGGTTTTGGTCCTTTTGGTTGTCTTCTTCGGAGGAGCTGGAAGAGCTGGAGCTAGAGCTGGAAGAGCTGGAGCTGCTGGAGCTGGAAGGTGTGCCGTTCTTCTTGCGTTGATCACGTTCTTGTTGTTGGCGTTGGCGGCGTTCTCTCTGGCGGAGGCGTTCAGCGGAGGTCTTGACATTTTCTTCGGAGCTGGAGCTGCTGGAAGAGCTGGAGCTGCTGGAAGAGGAGGAGGAAGAAGAGCTGGAAGAGCTGGATGAATCATCGTCCTTATTGTTCTTGTTCTTGTTCTTGTTCTTGTTTTGGGTTCCTACTTCTTCAGAGCTGGAGCTGGAAGAGCTACTGCTGGAGGAAGAGCTGGAGGAGGATGAGGAAGAGCTGGAGCTGGAAGAGGAGCTGGAGCTGCTGCTGGAGCTATCTTCTTCGCTGGAGGAGCTGGAGCTGGAACTGCTGGAGATATCACGGAAGATCTTGGAAGCGTCGTTGGTGTTGCGTTGACGGGATTGATATTTGGTTCTGCACTCTCCGAAGATACCTTCTTCAGTGACGGACCATTTGGACTGGGCACCACCTTGGGAATCCTTGGTGTTCATGTTCAATTGAGTGGCTTGTGCCCTCTTGTAATTCTTGACCCATCCCTTGGTTCCTTGGGCAACTTGGATTTCCTTGACTTCACCATGTTCGTTCATGATGAGGACGTAGGGTTCTCTAAGTTGAGAAAGGATCTCAGAGGGGATCTGCTGAGGGTGCTGGTCTTGTTTTTCTCCATTGATCTCGTGGACTCTGTAGTTTTCAGGCTGGAAAGAACAAAATCAATAATTATTATTTGATCTGAATTATTCCCAGTTGGATAATAAATAGTAGTTTAGACTGCTATGCAAAATCTTAACTACCTACCTTGACAATCAATTTCCTGTTAGATTCACAGAAGACTTTAAGGGTGTATTTCAGGGTAAATCCAGTAAGATGACGACCAGCTCCTTCAACACCAGTTAAAGAATCTCCCTCGACATCGAAAGTGTACAAAGTACCGGCTTGCCATCCGTAGTTGGTTGGAAGGGACGCATAGGCCGATCCGACTGCAAGAATAAATAAATATTCAAATGATTAGTAAAACATTCTTAAAGATTCAAATGCTAAAATAATTAGAATTTTTGAAATATTAAATGAGAAAATGGAAATTTTCTTACCGAAAAGGCACACTGCAACAATGCAAGCGACCTTCATGATGACTATTAATAAATTAAAATTCACCAAGAGATGGGAAAAATGCAAGTGACTATTTTACCGAGTGGAAAACAAACAGGAGCAAACTACCCAAACTCTTAAGTTAGCTGTTGTTAGCTGGACAAGAGAACTTGTCAACTGATGCCAATAACTGCGGAGTTTCTGCGTTTTATACAAAATACGAACACATACACTTCCCATGTTCCCCTTCCAAATCCTATACTCTTTTCCATTTCAGCAGATTCGATCCAGTTTATCCAATTTTTTCTCCCCTTAAACCTTTTGCACTGATTTCTAATCTTCTTGCTTCGTCTCTAAACGTAATACACTTTATTGTACAGTGGTTTAGTACTTACATACATAGCAACACTAATTTATCTTAAGTTTAAGACACAAACTGTTTGTGTCATAATCTCAGCTGACATTATATTGTTGCTGACTACGGAAAACTGGAAAAGAACGATATCCTTCACCATACAGTACTAAATGGGCACTTTATTCTATATACTCGTATTATCTGCAGTTAAGATTTGCACTCTTTAAAAATCTAATTGCTTATCAATTTCAGTGCTTTACTTGTAATGTTGGATAGGTACCTTGTACATTAATACTTACTTACTGAATACTTTGTTTCATTATTAAATTTTATGTAAGACTTAACTGCACATTGTGCATTTGACTTTGCTGAATGATATTCAACTAATACATTCCTTTAGCCATGTCATCTGCCAAGACTCAAAGATCAATACTTGTGCTCTTTCTTATCATTAGTTTTTCCTAACTGAATGAAAATTGTATTACAAAGTTGCTTCTACTTACAAAAATGTAATTATTTATGTATCCTACTAATAAGTAGTTATGTTTAAATGCCTTTACTATACCCACTTTATGAATGAATGACCAAGGAGTTTACTACAAATTACGTACATATACACAAGATAAGAAACTACATTATTATTGCAATACATAAATGTGAGTAGTCCGTCTTAATCACAAGATGCATTACGCTTTCAAAATATTTTTGCTCAATACATAATCCGCTAATGTTTTCTGTGCATACATTGCATTGGATCGTTATTTGCTGGTAAGATTTGCATATCCATGACATGACACTGGGAAGCAATTAAGTAAATCATATTACTATGTATTCATAATTTGGATATGGATTGCAAGGGAAAAATGGATAAGGAGAAATTGTCGGAATGTATGAATGAATACCTATGTTAAATGTATAAATATTATTAAATATGCAAATTAAATGGGGATATATAATATGTAACTGTATCAATTTATTTTTGTTGCAGAATTGCAGAGTTGCACTTTTCAAATCAACTGTGCCACATGGATAAGGACATTTTTCATTTAGCCCTTTTTAATAAAATCGTTAATACGTACGTACCGTATTCTCTGAAATTTTACTTATGGTATTATGGTATTATTGTTCTGTTGTTTTTTAAACGAATGTAAATATTCTAATTTACAAAACGGTAGTTTGGTTGATATCTTAACAATATAGCATTCAGTATTTTAATATTAAAATGATATAAATATGAGAATATTTAATACGAACAATTTTTTATAAGTAACTGAGACAATTGCATACATTGGGTATAATTATTGCTACCACAGTTCTTGAAAGGGATCCAAATAAGCCATACGGTACTGAATCTGTTTTCCATGCAAAGTGATACATGGTTATGGATGATGACACGATGTATATGACACGTAAAATTTGCTGATGCAAAAGGACATAATTCACCCTCTTACACTCTGACTTTCCCATTTTTAACTGTCCTTTAAGAATATTTTATCACATCCTCCTCTTAGGTCAACCTTTGCTATATTGCACTGTAATATTCACAGAAACAAGCATCTACCCTAATTTTGCAGTTGGTATAATGGTCGTATTAATGATTGACATAGTACTTATAGTTATCATGTGAGTACCTACATAAAATAATATCGGACAAATCTTTGTTCCATATTAGTAATTCATTTTCGACATTTTTTATTTAGAAAATTATTTAAAAATTAGTATGTCTGCAAAGTATATAAAAATTTTATACAGCTTCATGCCCATTGATTCTAAATTTTTATAAATTTTTTCATCTGTTTGCGCTAATTTCGGCCAATAATTCAATAAATACTTTTTTATGCCTATTAATTAGAAAGTGAATTATAGACACTGATAAATTAGGAAAATACAATGAAAGTATTATTACATACGAGCTCCTTATGTATGTATAAGGTAAGGTAATAGATATGTGCATCCATGAACATGCATATTCAAACTTTCAAAGCGTACGGAAGTGTATATGTTATATGTAGGTATGTTGAAATAGATTAAATTGACAATTTTTAAATAATTGAATTAGAATGTGACACAGGTGCCCTATTCCTGTTCACGTGCACAGTTAATTCTGTTTTAATGATTTTGATAGGTCACTCACTTACGTAAGTAATTTTAAAATAATATGCAACATCATCTAAATTAGGTACCTTGACTTTGTTGAATCACTCATAATTTATTATTTTATAGAAATATTATGTAGTGATATTGCTTTATATTGGTTATTGCATTAATAGTAATACATGTTCCATAAGTAGGTGCATATTTCAAATACCAAAAATACAATATGATACGAATACGAAAAATGGTGTACCACTGGGCATGTGTGTTAAACTTACTGTAATAGAAATGCTTGCAGTAGGTACCATGTCATGTAATACATGAGATAACTGGAAAAACTCGCCTATTCTATTTTTCGCTTCCTATCTCAATGACTTTCATTCGAAAATTTGCAATGTTGCTAAAAGCTAGGTTAGTTACTTCTTGAATGTATGATTTAACCTAACCTTACATTTTTCTACACTCTGTATTATTTTATCACTACATAGTAATCATTATTTGTGACCATTAGCCTTCCTCCTTAAATATTTATTACTGCTCCTTTCCGCTCCAATTTTGGCACATAGATTTTGAAGGAGAACCAAGGAGCAAAATTTTATAAAAATGTCACCATTATTTAATTGTTATTTTAATATTTCTTAATTGCCGTTTTCCTGCTTATGACATTGATAGTTGTTAAATATATATAATTGTTCTGCTCATTTTCCATGAAAAGCGAAAGGTACATTGTATTTCCTTTTGTCTCCAATAATCAAATATTTAGGTGCATAAAGTGTAGGTAAATGTTTTAGGAATATTTATAAACTTGTTTAGGGAGAGGGTTATAAATAAGGCTTGTTAAGAGGAATTCGATACTTCTGAATGCTTCGGATTCTCACCGCACACTTAATTAATTGGCTTAATCCTGCTGCACTAGTAGTGTTCACGTCCTTTACAGATATTTTTTACAATAATTTATTGAGTACCAAATAAATCTACTAACAGTAATACATGCTACCTGTGTGCTGGGAATAATTCCAATGCATTTTTATTTCAGAAATGTATTTATCCCGATGTGGTGTAAAAAATAGTTCGCTAATTTTAATTAGCCTAATTTAACATCGTGCAATGCACGTATTAGTAAATGAACAAAAAATGATATAAAAAATAAAATAAATGATGTAATACAAACCAACCATCACTCTGTGGCAGCAATACACTGATATTTTAGTTGCTTTGGGAATTTCAGAAATGGGGAAAGTCTGTTCTCCGTTAAAATAATTATTCCCTTCTATCCCTTCTACCCAATTTTTTCCCATTGTAGTCGGGTCAGCTAAGTATTCCATAATGAATATTTTGCCTATAGGACCTGTAATTTTAAAAACAATTATCTAATAGACTATCAATTATGTATATCAAAACTTATAAGAAATTATCTATTTTATTAGAATGCTAGTATTAAAACATTTATGGTCTCTCAACTTGTAATACTAATAAACGCAAGAATTTCTATATTTTTCATCTTACAAATTCAGATACATAAACCACTTAACCTACACATAATAAACAAAAGAACAGATATTTTGAGAAATACACATTTTTACATATCTGTACTAATAATAATTTCTTGTAGCTAACTGCATTTGTTTAAATTTTTTATTATCCAATATAATCAATCAAAATGACGATAGTAGTTTATAACTCATACACAAACGATTGGTTGTAATGATACTGAACACAATTTTATTGACCTACATAAATTTGTATCAAGTACTCGTCCATTCATTGAAGACTACATGATTACATTCGCATGAACCAACATAAAAAGTAGTCACATTACACGTTCGTTTAATTTATAAATATATTTTAGGCAGCTATTCAAATTCCGATTCTATACATACGTAATATGTACGTGCATGCATATTTTGTGTCTGTTGCAATTGCAGATAAAAAGCAAAATTATGTATTAACACCAATATCTAGGGAATAAGAAAAGTTTTCGCCAAATTGTAGTTTTTGGTCATAAATGAGTATCTTAATCTTACTTTAAGGTAAAGTAGATACTAGGTAAGGTAGTTCGCCTACATAAACTCTATGTTAATTCAAACCAGCCAATGAGACGACAGAAAAGTGAGCGTCTGTGACATCAGAGAAGCGCAGTGCATGTAAAATTCCTATTCCAAATTTCACGTGACCGACGAAAACCACAAAATGCGGGACTCATTGCGAACTACCTTCTTGAGTATTTACTTTACCTTAAATTTCTTAATATTGAATTTCCCAACGGAGATTCCAAAAAGTGCCACCTCAAAAATATGTGATAACAAATGCCCATTTTATGACCAGTTAAATTTTAAAATATAAGTACTTACAAAATCTACATTTATAACCATAGATTGTTGAGGTGGCACTTTTTTGGACCCCCGGTACTTGCTGTAACAGCCTAGGAAATTCAATATTAAGACATTTTAAGATCAATATTTATTTAAGACCAAAAACTGCAATTTTGAGGAAATTTTGCTTAAACACCTGCAACACATACGTATTTTCCAGCAATATACATTTTGTACGTACTGTAATATACTTATTGCAATAATAAGTGTAGTTGTAATACACCCTGCACACTGTTGCTCATACTAATGAATTGTATTGCATTTCCGTAAAATCTACTTTAAGCTAGTAGTTCTATTCTATTACAGCAAAAATATAACACTTTAAATTTTAGTCCCACTACTTTCTTTTGTGATTTGTTGAAGGCTAAACAAACGATGGGCAAAAGGGAATCATTGGACGAAACAATTATGTAAGCATACAGCTAATGTGTACTATGTGAACTAATTATTATATGTGCTTTCACTGCTTCATCAATAAAATCAATCAAACTAGTAGAATAGGATTATAAATGCAACCTAATTCAAGGCCATGTATGTAATTTAATTACTATTTATCTACGGATTGATTATATCTATATGTAATGTACGAACTCTGCTAAAATGTTTAAATCGATAAATGATTAGTCATTAAAAGGTAAATACCTAGTTGTATGAAGCAAATTATAAATTTTTCTAGCTGTGCAGTGATGCATTTTGCTGGACTGCTATTTCTACATTCATAATTTTGATATTTAGGAACATAAGAACCATATGTAGCAATATAGTTCATAATTACAAGTAGCAACAGGCTTGTCATTTACAAATATTAGTTGTTGAAAATTATGGTAATATTATATATTTACTTTTAAACCAAAGGCGGATTTAAACATACTACTTATTTCTGATTTATCTACTTTATAAGGTAAGATTATATTTATGGAGCATTTATATGCAAAGAAACTACACAAAAATTATTAACAAACCAGGCGCTTTAACCAAGCATAGATAAACTTTATTATTACAAAATATGGTTGATAAAAAGTGCATCATTTATTGAATAATATTGTCAACTAAATGCTAATTGTAAGTGTCTGGGTTGTGATGTGGTCATACTTATTGGCACTTAAATAAAAGGTTCTGTAAATCTAAGCATGCTTTTCTACTATATTATACAATGTTCACAAAAAAGGTATCGATAGAACAGATTTCACAAAATTCACCTACAGCATGCGTCCAATTCCGAAACAAGGAGTGTTCTGTGATGTGACCTTGCAAAATAACATTTCCTTATCATTTCTTAGCGAAATAATAAATAATTTAAAGTGATGCTGATTAGTTCGCTGTCCATGTTCACACATTTATGCTCACAGCAACTGCTTAAGTTAGCTCTATTAATAAATATATTTATAATAATTTAGAAGACTCCGACGAAATTTGCCCTCATTTCATCCAGTGGGTTGCAATAAATATATCTTTACAGTTACCCAATGATGACTTATCAACAGGTGGACTTTTGAAAAAATCTACTTCAACCTTACCAAAATTTTAACTACATTTGTTGGAAACTGTAACAGACTCAACAACTCTCTAAAACTAACGCAGTGTAATTAGTTAACAAGGTCTTTCAATTTTAACCAATATTTTCATTATTCGTCTTCATATTTGTCAACTTTTTCTTTAGACGTAATTCAAACATGAGAAGGCTTCATCATCTCCGATTGCTTAATACAGGCGTTAACAGTTAGGTTTTCAAGATGCTTTTTACACAAAAAACGATCCACATTCCAAGTCAACTTGACAATTCAGTTCTTCCTCTAGACTGAGTATCCAAAAAGTGGTGGATATGTTTGCTACGATGTGTCATCTACATACTTCTAATCAACCATTGAATTTTTCCAAAATTTACTTTGGAAGAAAATTTGGTCTCTTTTTTAAGCTTGTTCCAGGCTTAATGGTATTAGGGACATAGGGACTAAAGCAACGTAAACTGTTTCCATCCTCGTCGTCTTGTATCAAAACTCTACAGTTTTCAAGTTTCTTACGGTTGCATTTTGCATCCACGACATGACACACAACACACCAGGATCCACCGTGACAGGATGAGTTCGGAATACGGTTTACTTAGTGATAAATTTTGACGGAATTTTTGGTTGGAATTAAAAAATAATTTGAAAATTGGGAGTTTATAATGTATATCTGTAGTTTTCATTGTGCATGAAGCCGAAGCATTAATTGCACGTCGATTTAAACACTACATAACTAAGTAAGACGTACTTCATCTTCGCTGAAGAATTGTTGAAAACTAATTTATCTGATAGATTTAGTGATCATCTTAACTTTTCATTCTTATCTGAAATTATTAAAATAAAATTATGAATTAATCTGACTGGTTTCCTCATATCAAAAATGTTAATACCAGGTACCTACTGAAAAAACTGGTCAATTTACCTTTTCTTTTTCTTCAGAGCGACATCCTCCAAATCTTCTAATCTCGCTGGCAATTTTACAGGCCTAGTAGAACGACGAGTTGCAGTTAGGGCAGTTTTTGGTGAAACTGGAGCCGCTACGGGTTCCACAGGTTCCACTTTGTTAACTTTGCAATCTATTTCGTCGCTTTCGTAAGTATAACTAATCAAATTAGGTTGCGTACAGTCAGTTTCGATGTCAAGTTTCCACGAAACATGTTTTTTATTAGCTGCAGCTGCAATTGTGTCCTTCGAGGGACTTTTACTAGAATTGTTGGGTTCTTTTATATTATTAGTAGATATAGGCTCTGAAGAAATGCTATTTTGAGGAGTAGGCGTCTGTCGTCGTTTTCTTGTTTGACGGACATTTGGTTGTGTTTCTATGTCATCAAATGTTAAATTAGTCGTAGTCCTACCCGTGGTCGTAACAACTACATTATTTCCACCCAGTTCAATATCATCCATGTCGACATCCATTCCCACTGTAAATAGTCCTTCTGACTCTTCGATCATATCAAAGAATAATTCTTCCTCAGGAACTATAGTTTCTACCTCCACCTTTTCTTCGTCTAGCATAGCGATTGATACTTTTTGATCTTCGGCAAAGTTTTGTACATTATAAATTACTTCTAAGGATTCAGTACTTGGAATATCGCTACGTATATGCGACAGTGTTTTGGATTTACGACCTCGAATCGCACCTTTACCGATCTCAGCTATGGTAACCATCTCACTAGGCTGAGGAATTTCGCAATCATCGTAAACCAGTCGTGGCTTAGTCTCTATGGGGGCTGTTAATTGTTCTGCTTGAAAATTTAAATGATATTCTAATGTAGAAGGCGAAGCTTTGAGAGTAGTTGCCATTGCCAGTAGAGAAGAGGTAGGATTATTAATGAGATAGTTGGTATCATGACTACCAGTACCAACTGAACTGTGACTTTGAAGAATTTTAGGTCTTGTTGACGTGGCTTTAAATTGAGATTGAGCCATTGGCATCCTTTGCCTAAAATTAAAAATTAAACAATTACAATATATATTTATTTAAATAAACTACGACGTATTTGTTGTTATGCTGTACCGAATTATATTAATTTTCGGTGTTTCTGGGATCAGTTCTTCGACAAAGACTTGACTAATTGACTGTTCTTTTTTCTTTGACCTCCTTCGAACGGGCTTAGCTTGCTCTGAACCCGGCTCTCTTGGTTTCTTTGCATACATGTGGTCCAATACATGAGGTCTAAAATACACAAATAATTGCTAAAATTATATTGGAAATTATATTGGTCGTTATATATGTTATAAGTATGTAGTATGATATAAAGCACTTAAAATGTATAAATATTACAATTTAATATGCCTAAAATCATTCTAAATAAGGACCTATAGAAAAACAGGATATTATATAAGTCTGTACTACGTATATTATTTTGACACATAATTTTATGATATTTTTCTTACGGAATTTCTCCATCATCCGACTCCGGATCAGCAAAAAAGGCAAAGTTGTCCATGGAATCTATTGGTACAATTGTATTGTTTGCGTTAAGCAAATACAACTGAGGCTGCTGATTAACCACCATTTCTGCTGAATTGTCGTAAGTGACATAATCTTGCATGTATTGATTTCCCTGATCATCACTTAATATAACCCCATTCCAATCCTGTTGCACGTCCTCGAAGATTTGTACGACCTCCATTGTGCAACCTAAAAAATAAAATAATGAATAAAATAATAAATTAAATTAAATGTGAAAATATTTAGGAAGTACTTGAAACAAAATATGGCAACATAAATGTGATTATTGAATGATTTTATAAAAAAATGAAATATAAAAATAATTTAAAGTACTGACTTGTTATTTGCATATTTGTCTAATTTAGTTGTCATAGCTAATTCAGTAGTATTATTTATATAGGTACACCATATACCTAGGTACCTATAGCCAAAAACTATGTATTGAGATCCCAGTTACGTTAAAGTTAGATAAATCACAATTTAACATCCTCGAAATACATTTTATGTTGTTAGCCATTTTAGTCTAAAAAACGTACAAACTAAAATTAAATCTTCATCCTTTGAACTGCCCAACCAATTCAGGTGTAAAAGTAAAAGTGGATTTAATTATTTTAAGTGACATTTTTCCTCTAATATTAACACATGACATTAATGTAAAAATTTTGTACTAATACATACGTACTAACATTTGATATACTTAAATGTTAAATAATTTATTTTTATTTAAATTTTCCAAATTGTACAAAGTCAATGAGACACGTTAATGACAAAATGTCAAAAACCGTAATTTAAATAAATAAGCCAGGTTAAATTATAACAACACCTCTAGCGCTAGCATAGAGTGCATAAATAATTAGCAGGGGTTTCGCAATACGCATAAATCATTTATTCATTTGTAAAGCAGAATTGGAAATTAGGTCAGGGGTTAAAAATTTAAATTTAATAGTCCGCGCTCGGGAATGTTTTGGACTTACGTACTCTGTTAGAATGGCGATTGCTTAAGTAGACTCAAAATGAGATTTATTTCCTTCTTTGGGATTTCACAGGTTGCGTGCCGGTAGGAATTTTTTTTTGCCGAATTATTTAGTTTTCCAAAATTTGCTTATCACTTAATAACTACTGAAAATTGGCCTTTTAAACTTTTATTTTTAAAATTATATGCCATAGTAACACCCTAATTCACAGACATCTCATATGGCTAACAAAATATAAAGTCCGCCAAAAGTCAAACAAATAGGAAAATGCAGTAGTCAAGGTAGTCACTACGTTGCCACTAGGAATTGTACTGTGTATACAAAAATTAAAAGGCATTATATAATTTTATTTTCTCCAAGGCAAGCTTACTTATGTAAAATCATCACTTCACTTGCAACGCAAAGCAACACACATAAATAAATATGCATTGCATTCGTATTTCGTTATCACCATGAACAAGCTTATTTAAATAGAAATTAAAGCAGAACTTAAAATGAATAAAACCTTTTTATCAATACATGTAAATCAAATACAATTGAGGCATTATTATGGAAATGTTGGGCAGCATAATCTCGCATTCAAATACTTCAAAAATTGTCAAAAATAATTTAGGCACTGACGAGAGTCGAACTCGTGATCTCCTGTTTACTAGACAGGCGCTTTAACCAACTAAGCCACAGCGCCTCATGGTTTTCCATTAGGATTTTTGCACATTTATACTTAGGTCAATTTTTCGACTCCTCTGTTGATATTATTCCATACTTGTTTTAACTCTGCTGTATATAAGAAGTAGGTACCCAATGAATGAAAATGTTCGCAGCAGAGTGCACACTTTACATTCAAACAAATAACGTAGTAGATACAACATAACATGATGATGATAGTAAAATAAAAAGTCAACATCTACGACTTAGTTTACTTATACTTATATAAACGCATTCATTCTGAATATAATAAGCTTACTCACATTTATGTATAGGTATGTAAAATTGTTAAGTATGCATTTAATTTAATGCATACTGCAGCTATATTTTGTTATGGCCTGCAAAATGTAAAGTAGCTTATATACTAAGAAAATAGATTTATCACTTATTTATTTTAACCACACATAGCATAGCATAAAATTTAAATATTTTGTCATTGATTTTATCTGATCACCATTAATTTAATAATTGAGATTTCCATTGTTTACTATGTTACGGCTATAGTTTACATTACTCATGCAAATATTCTATTACGCATTATAGTATACTAAAGCACATTCCAAATTTATTTCGTATGCCTTACTATGTACTATTGGAAGATAAAGAGGTGCTAACAAAATTGTACACAATTATTATTAACAATGTAAATTATATTTGGTAGGCAATTATTTAACTACAATTAGGCATTATGCAAATGATTGTAACTTGTACATAGTTAAATATATTTTATTATTTTATACGTGCACAGATCTATGCAGTATATGTATGCATAATCTAATTATAATATGTACTGTATGCACTAATGCGAATGCCAGAATAATTAATATACTACTGTATCCACAGTTACAGTGTTAAGCTATGCATATTGCATTTATAAGAATGTATCAATATACAGTGTAACCTCTCTATAACGGCAGTCTTTCGGGACCTCAAAATCTGCCGGTTCAGAGGAATGCCGGTATAGAAAAAAACTCCATATACCGGCACCGTCACATTATAGAGAGATGCAATTAAAAAGTGAATTCTTTCTTATGTAATTTTCTATGAAGGCTTATTTCATATATTATATATTTTAGAGTTTAATTGAACCTTGTTGAGTTAACTTCACATAATAATTGTGGTTTTACAACACAGCTGAAATAAATAATTAGTGAACTCAAACCGTTGATATTTTTAAATTACATATTTTTTACTTTATCAAGCAATTAGGAAGTTGATTTAGTAAAAATATTCTGTAATTGTCTTCTGCCGTTCTTTCTAAAGCTCGCTTTAATAAGTTACCACATTGTTCAATGCTAGCAAGTTGATTTTCTCAATTAGCGTTTGCGATACTAAACTTTGCGATTTCCCATTCTCGAGGAATTTAAAGACCTCTGATTTTCGGCAAATGTAGACTTCCTGATTTTGGAAATCTTTTTATCCATTTTTAGCAAAATTTACAAAAAATAATTTAAGAATGTACAAGTGGAAAAGCGAAAAGAAAAATGGCAACCTAGAAAAGTTCAAAGATTAATCCAAATTATTTTATTTTGAAGCCGTTTGAGAACAAATTGGAAAGGAAAAATCGCTTGGGTGCCGGTATAGAGAGGTGAAATACCGAAAATGCAGGGTAAATGTCGGTATAGTCGGAATAAGGAGTTTGCCGATACAGAAAGGTGCCGTTACATAGAGGTTCACTTACATGGACACGTATTTAGAATCCTATGTATATACACAACTTAAAACTGTCATTAAAGGGGGGTGTCGGTTTTAAGGGGGTGCTGTTATAGAGAGGTTACACTGTATTACTATATTGCAAAAAGTTCTTAGATACGATACATACGTATATTAAACATGTTTACAATTACAATGCTACTCTTCAGTCAGACTTGTTCAGCACAATAGCAAATAGCAATAGGACATAATGCATCTTTATAATGATGAAAATTCTTATTGTGTATCACTCGATATAAAACTATATATTATATCTGTAGCACACATTCTACAATATTATCCATTTCTTTCCCCTGTATCATATTATGTAGATGAGAAAAGATTATAGTGCGGTCGCTGAATGCTTGGCAGTATACTATTTGTATTACTTATCAGTGTTTATTTGCACAAATGCACAATAGTAAAATGTGTGTAACATAACGTTACTGTTACAACGGTTGATATTTGTGTTCTATTTCTGGTACAGACCGAGTTCATTTTTAGAGTCAGGTGGTACTCACAGGGTTTCTCGACTATTTTCGTCATCACCTTTGAGCTGCTTTTTCACTCTTTTAAGCTTAAACAGCTTCGTCATCTGTGTTACTACAGTGCAGTACACAATTTGACAAAACACATACCGTAAAACTTCGAATAGAGTCCAAGGACTGGACTCTGTCAGTTTATCTCATCCGGAGAATCCGGACTGTAATAGTTCCAGGGACTGCTTTGGATACCTGGGCTGTAACAATTGGCCACCAATTGTACCACCGTAAGCGAATGTCAAAGAAATGACCTTAGACCATTGAAATACTGGTTGGGATCCCGTAGGAATCCCATTCAGTATTGACCAGTAGCCTTGGATCCGGGACTGTATTTCCACTCTGGGTTAAAACGAAACACTATCAAAACCCGGGCTCTATTAGAAGTTTTACGGTAGCCACATTTTCTTGAGAACAAAAGTGCAGTATAAATATCATATTATCCATGTGCTACATGCAGTGATATTATGATATTATCTCCCTCATTCAGTTTAACATGCACACAGTGAAAGCTAAAAAGGTAATATAATTATTTAGGTGTGCACTATTTTATTGTGCTCCAGCAAAATGCTTTTCAATTTTTAAATCATGGATTTCCATGAGAAAACAGTTGTGAGATTAAAAACACCTAGCACAATACAACCGCAATATTGTGTGATATAGATAGGTATATATTATGTTTACGATAATTTATTATTATTATTACTAAATAATTAAGGTCAGTCGAGCCTATTACCGAAGATGACATTCTCTACACTAATGGACATTCGTATTTCGTATTAAATAGTATACTACATAACAACTCTAACCCTTAGTAGTTTAACGCTAGAATTAACACTATAAAGGGTGGTGCCCAAAGCAGTGTGGATACGGATACAAGCATGAAAAAGTGTCTATATATAGCACAATGTATTGCGTTTGGTTACATTCAAATCGGTTGATATTTATTGGGTCAATTTGTCTCCTTGAATGAAAAAAGTAGAAATTATGCCAAAATTGGCGAATTTTTCTAAAGTACTAAACATATTACGTACTGATTTATAGTATTTTAGATTGTTATTTGCCTACATGTATTTACTGCAACTCCAACCCTACGCCATGATTGATTCGCCTTAAATTGTTCACTGACTATGTAAGCAATGCACAATTTTATATGTTTTCTTTAAATACTGGGCTACGAAATGGAACCGATAATTCACCAACCATGAAGGTTTAATGGTGTTGTTGCCTACAGGAATGTTTCTTGACCACGCTATGGATAGTAATCTGTGCTGCAAAATAATTTGCATATGATACGCGATACATTTTTATTAGTGCAAGAAAAGGGAGGGTATCATATATCAGTGCCTTGGCACCAAAATCAGCATAATATGCATAAACCAAACTCCTTTAAAAACCCAAGTGCCAACAACCCAAAAATTTTGACAATGCAATTAATTGCTAATTCTTGATATTCTGTTAGGCATTAGGGTCTGTCCAGTTTAATTAAAAAGAAAAATTTAGAACTAAATACTTAATTAACTAGGTACTTGCGATTTTGGGGGTACTTCCTAAATTTCATGATCCATGATCCAGATTTAAGAACTATGGCCCAATCAAAGGACACTGATCTGGAGAAAGTCTTATACGAATCGAGTACTATTATTGGGGCCCTGGTCGTGATCAAAGAACTGTAGTGGAGTATATAGTTTTTATTTCTCAAAAGGAACGGACAACGGGATCAGCCAGAATTTTTTTAAATTAATTATCTCAAATTCAAGGTATACCTGCCAATAGCCAATTATATTGTTTTCTGAAATTTCTAAGTTTAACTAACACCAGTTAATTTACGTTTCGTCCCTTTGGGTTTGCTGTTTCATCCAGAGGGACCCAGAACCGGACACTTAAAAACTAAACCACTATATTTATGCCTGGAACATTCGACAATATAAAAAGAAACTTTTACTTCTTTATCTGTATCGTTTATGCCACCGAGAATTGTGTTCGAGTCTTAATATGTAACATCCTTTGATCTTTGTTGGGCGTTACTCCATAAAATAGCATCTGGAAATAACGTCCTCGTAAAGAGATGCCATAAAACTTGTCTGTTGTAAATGTGCGGGGTTACACTGTTTTGCAGATCAATGTCCATTGTCCATGTAACATCTTTACGTTGCCATACTTGTAGTTATAACTCTACAATACCTACCGCTTTCCAGTTTCTTGTAGCCAATTACTTATTCAAACTGTTTTCCTTTAATTATTTAGCATTTTAAGTGGCAATTATGTGCTAAAGGTTATGTTAAGGGTTAAATACTGCGATTTATATTAGCACACTTAATCCAATAAACGAATCTGCAAGCATAATAAGTATATTATTACGGTATGTACTATAATGGTCCTAGGCTATACATATGGCTTCAATCTGATTTCTACAAGTTTTTATGATTAATCTCGAGATGAAAATTTTAAGATTGTACAATGGTAAATATTATTTACAAAAATCTCTTAGTGTGACAAATATTTTTTACTGTAAGTATGGATACCGGCTTTCAAATAACTTTTAGAGTACATCATGAACCATTAGGAATTTTTTGATTTCCTACATGTATTTGGTTAGCTCTAATTGTAGTATTTATTACTTATATCTGGTAAAGATTGTATCTGTACTACGTGCTACAGTTTAAGTAGGTGTAGCATTCCTCGTATTATTCTGATCATTATTTTTGTTAGCAGTCTTTTACTATATTCTTCACGTTACTCTTTACTTATTGCATTATCTATTTTGAGGCATTTACGATTATTTTGGTTACTGGTTACTGTTAATAGACCAGATAGACGTAGTAATTGTAGAACAACAGTTTCTCTTTACTTTTTGTGTATTTAGTAACTTCAGCAGTTAAGGTAATGTTTCTGGTTTCTTTCGCGGCCACTTAATTTTTATTTGGGCTGTTAGTTACATAGCATACTGGCGACCTGTTCTAAATATGAGAAGTAGACGTAAACCTTAGTTTCATGTTTGTATAGTGTCAGACTGTTTATTTAAAGAAGGTTATGAGAAGCCGCTAAAGAAAGGAAAAGAAGCAGAGCTTCTTTCAGGTATTTCTCATTTAATAAGTTGAAAGTGCGGAATGAAGAAGATTGTAATTGATGCCAACTACTTACGACACTTACTACTTAGTAATGAATATTTTGTGAAAAGATAGGTTATTTAGAGAGAGTGGTTTTCACAACGAAAAATAGTCACGAAGACACAGCATCAGAATTTATAGTATTTAAATAACATGTAAATAATTTAATATTAATGATATAAGAACAAAATTGAAATTTTTTCTCGTTTGGAACGTTACTCATTTTTGGCTATAATTAAAGATAATTTCCATTATAAAAACCACTGAAGTATTTCAGAATTTAAATTTCATCTTAAAATACATTAACATTATCGATTTAGTGCAGTACTGCACAGGTGGTCGTACGATACGTATGTCATTCCCGATTCCAGACCCAGACTGCCGACTTTGGGAACATTATGTCTTGTCATACAATATATTTGTACACTATTGGACTGGGACGTATATATGTCATAAAATTCGATTCGGTGAACCACAAGAGCAACTAGGAATTCGGCCAATTCTAATAAGCACATATTGTTAATATTATGCTAGGTTGATAAAATAATGTTTGATTTTTGAGCAGAATGGGGGCTATTTGTATATTTATTCCTTATTGTGTCCTGGATATAACATAATATCTGTATTCTATGAAATAAAGTCGATGGATTTAAGTTTACTGACTACCAATGGCTATAACAGAGATTTGCATTGGTTTTGCCGTATTTGAATTGATGTAGTGGCAGTCTGAGTGCAGTAGCTACTTAGAGTTTTAGCTTTTTAGGTTGACTTGGCTGGCATTCCCGGATTCTCAGAGTGTGGCATGGTAGACTTTCAGCTTCAGCTTGGCATATTATAATGACATGCTCTGCTCTAGAGTTTAGTGCACTGTGTGTGTAGTGTACATAAGTAAGCATGTAGTAGTAGTAGTAGAATAGAAGCTCGTATTTCGTAGTGGCTTAGCTTGGTTTGGCTAGCGTGTGTAAAGTAAAGTAAAGTGTAAGTAGAGTCCTAGTCCTAGTTCTTGCAAAACCTCTGCGAATTCGAATGAAATGCATGGTACATAAGCAAAACGTAACGTAACATAACATTACGTACGGACTTTTACTACTATCTACCTACACTAAAGAGAGGACTTGGATTGAACATCTTGAACACTTTTCGGAGTCTCGGAGTGTAGTCGCAATTTTGCAGCTTAGGAGTAAGGAGTGTTGGTTGACGGCGTGCTGAGTGAGTAGAGTTTCATGAAACTTGTTTTTGGTCTGACTCCTCGTCTTGTCACTGACTGTGCCCGGTGATTCCCTTTACTCAACTACATACTTTACTTACACTATATTATTATTTCACTTCACCATCATCAACATCAACATCAACATCATCATAATCATAACAGTTTTTCTTCTACTACTCCACTTACAGTTACAATCTACAATATCACAAAGTATAGGTATTTATTTGCAGAATTCATACTATCATCTGTATTTATAAGGTTGCATACCTTATGTATGTACAGTACAGTACAGTACACTCTGACTTGACCCTCGCTCTCGTCTCGTCCGCCAACGCCAAACCAGAAGCATTGACTTTCTTTCTCTTCGACATTTCTTTGACATCTGTCTATTCTCCCAAATATTCTATACATATGTTGATCTGATCTGCTGCGGTGTGGAAAACTTGTGATTCAATCGATTAAATATTTTTTCCTGGTTTTATAGTAAACGTGCCAACGTGAATTTTTAATCGGTCATTTACTAATAAATCGCATACATGTGTGTACGTATAATGAATTAATATTGGGACAGAAAAATGGAAAAGAACGCAATATTATGATTAATAAAGTGTTAATGTGCTCTACTCTGATTCTGATTGTCTCCGCATGATTTTTATTGTGCAAGCAGCAGTCTAGCAATGAAATAAAGTACGAAAGCAATAAATATCTCATTCACGTCACGTCAACGTAATCCATGGAAAAGGAAGTGGGATATTTATCACCACAAGACATGAACAAAAACTAGAGCTACCTTCCGAATATAAAAATATAGTTGCTTTTGCTTCTCAAAAATCCGTTTTGAAAAATGCATGGAAGAACTGTGTAATTTCGCTGAAACGAGCATCAGTATACCTACTGCATATATAACCACTATAAATGGATAGGAGCAATTCAACAAAATAATAATTTGATAGAAAGCAGTAAAAGTACGAGTGCTTATGTTTTATATTCTCACACCAAACCAAACCAAACCACACAGCATAGCGCAACACATAACTTCATAGTATAGACACTCTGTGTAAAATTCCATTCCAGATACGGGAAAGTAAGAAGGGAAGAACACAGATAGTAGAAAAAGAATTACGGACGTAAAAACGAGCAATGACTTTAACTACTTGCAAAAATAGAGTGCCAACGCCAGCATCAAGTATTAAATCTCCCGTTTATTAGATCAAATACAGATTTCAGCGTGGGGAAGACTGTTTTTGTGGGGAATCTGTTTTAACTGTAAAATATGCCTGCGAGCTTTGAAAATCAATTGTTTCATAAGCCACAAATGACTACCGAGTATTAGGTAGCTTACCTTGTCATCTAAAAAGCGCAAGAAAACAATAAAAAGCTCTTAGTGGTTAATAATTTGTCAAAATCGTATGTACCGGGAGAATTGCGTTGTGAATGGTGAATGGGAGAAAATGTTGGTGGCATAAGTTTTAAATAAATGTCACTGTTATCATTTGCACTTCAGATATCCAGAAACAAAGATACTTTCTAATAATTAATGGGTTTGGGAAATTAAGGAAATCAAAGCAAAACACAAATTTGATTATAAATATTGGAAACGGCTGAAAATGTAAACTTTCACTTTTAAAATCAAATGAGAGTGGAAAACATAAAGGGGATATCTAAGTACTTAATTGGATAAAATGTGCTTAGTTAGCTCCGGTGTAAATTGGACTTGTTACGTAAAACAGTGCAACAATAACAGTGTACACAGAGGATGATCCACCCATAGTACTACTTATCTTTGTCTGTGGCGGTGGTCTGGTATGTACAAATACTTGGCATACATGACATGGGTAGGATTGGAGTGAAAGTCCAGAGCCCACTGCGAGTGATTGAACAATAGAAAAAGTTGTTCAATCAAAATCCAGTGAAGAACATCTTTGAGGATTTTGTAAAGATTTCCCACGTTTCTCCTGCAAAGAGCATTGAACAGGAAACCAAATAGCATGACTAATGCTACGTATGTACGTCTACTGGACTGGACTTTCGTGCGAAACTAAACCGAAGTGAATTGTACTGATCTTGAGTCTTGAGTGTGCTGAGTTGAGTAAGTTGAAGTGGTGACGTTTAAGTTAGTCTATTAGATAGCTACAGGAGTGAAGTAATTGAGTGTATGTATCTCTCGTAGTTTCTCACTCACACAGTTGTCAGTTTTCACTTCTTTCTTGTGTGTGAGTAGAAAGAAATCAAGAGTTGAGCTCTACATATGTACTACATGAAGGGGAGAGTATCAACTTGACTTAAGCTGTTTCTCGACAAGTTTCCTTGCCTTACACTCTTACATAACTATATCATCATCTGCACCACACACATACGCACAGCGAACATAACTTTTCCCACTACAGATACTCCACATATAAATATAGTGTATCTGTATCTCTTTTGAAGAAGGAAGTCAAGCTAAAGCCAAGCAAAGTGTCACGAGTCACTTGAGATAATCTAGTTATGACAACATACTCAATTGGGAAAACAACTTCCTCTCCCCTCCACTTTCTTAATCTCAAAAATCAATTGACAGTTTTAGTTGTTTATTGATGAAACTTGTTGTTATCTGCGTTCATCTTATACATTATAATCAATCGTCAACTAATTTCGCAACAAAAATGGGAAAATTCAACTCCAGTTTTAAGCTATGGTGAATCTCATTGTTAAATCCTTAAGTGAAGATTAATTCAAGTCACATCACACATATATGAGTGTGAAAATGTAAAGCTTTCACTCTTTGTGAACATTAAAGTAGAGCGAGGAAGAAAAGAGAAAATCCTTGTTCAGTATATTAATACTAAAGTACAACTGAGACTGAGAGTGTGCAAAATATTTCAGCTCACGATCAGTTCAGAGTTCAGACTCAGACTCACGATAAAAGTAAATAATAGTAAAGTTAATCCTATATTTACTTATGCACCCGTCGGATAAATTTGAAATGTTTTCTTAGTAAATATGGTTGAACTGTCAAAGACGATAAGGTCTACGGCTGAGGATAAGCTGACTTTTGACAAGTGCTATTCCTCCCGGTTGTTCCTAACAAGTTTGCGATTAAAACCATCGCAAATTTCAACTTTAGCTCCAACCACACATCGCAATTCGATTAAGTTTTGCACCAGGAACTACAAGATCAGAGATAGTAAAATGTCTATGTGTGTTGCAGATGCAGAATATGAGTAAATAGAAGTTGTAGTTTCCCCCGCTATAGTTACTCTACTCATGCATCGTTAATTCTTCTTTTGGCTTCGCTCCTCTCGTCTATTTACTTCAGATCTGCAGTGATGTGATCACTTCGGGATCCTCCTGCATTGCTTTATTACTGCAATTTATATTTTGAACTGCGTCTTAAGTTTCCTATTAATATTTTCCAGTTTGCGGCTGGAAAATGCCATCGAATTCGTGTGTCGAGGATGAGCTACAAGTAGAAAGACATCTTCTAGTAGAGTCTATCCACCCTGCAATAATCGCACTCATGTCTATCTGTACGTCCACAGTTTAATATTATATAACAATGAGAAATACTCGTAATGATACTGGCTTGTCCTTGTCGTTGTCGTTGTAGATAGTCAACTCAACTCGTTAGAACATCAGTTCATTAGGAGAGAGCTAAAGCCCATCATCGACAAAGAGGAAACGCTCCTGAATGATCGTCATTGTATTGTACTCTACGTACTTAGTACGAAAGTAGGTAGGAGCAGATAAGTATATTAGTACATACACACTACTTGTAAATAATACTCCTACTCCTACATAGACAGTATTTTCATCTCTTTAGATACTCCTTAACAACTTCTAGCCTAGCAAGTGTCCACATTTCCACATTACAGATCTTTCCCAGTGCTCCGTTCGTCCTTTCCCAAATCTCCATGCTTTCCCTCACTCTCTTTTTTCCTGCACTTGAAAAACTTTGCTAACGATTCCACAAAAAGGAGCAAAAAAGTATTTACTACCAAATAAGGATGTGGAGCACATATTTGTAGTAGGAGATACCATGCTACATAATAATAACATAACTTAGTATACTAAGTAACGTATAACTAAGTTAGTTGACTCGATCCTACTATACTCAAGTGCAGTTTAGTGATCGGATAAGTTGCAGTTAAAGACGTGAGATCTGTGCCAGAGTAAGCAACACACATTAATACTAAAGTGAACTAAACTAAATAAACAAGGGAGGACGTAAACCTAAGTAGCCTACTCTACTGATACATAGTACTACACTCTACAACAACCGTTTCATCACATTCACATTCACACACAAAAAATTAAGTCATGTGCATTACGTAATGCATACATATAGATATCTACCAGAAATATCATAACATAAACTGTACACATGCACACAGTGTTACACTTTTACTACTTGTTATTTCTCTAGTGACGACTCTACTGTATTAAAGAAGTGTTGCTGAGTGTTACTCCTTAAATTCGCTAACAAGATATACGAAAACTGTTACAATTTACAATGCTATCGCTATCTACAGTCAACTGAAGTTGAAGTATCTGTACTTGTGTTGTGCTCTATCAATTTAGTACTCCAGGCTTTGGGTGCTAAACCACATCATACCACTGTATTACCACATCACACATACCAAAACCAAAGCAGATACGAATACAAATATACAAGGCAAAGCTTGACTTGACTTGCTTAAGTTGCACAAAGACTTTGTATTTGTTAGCTGAATTCACGTGAATTGAATCCATTTAATTGTATCTGTATCTACCTACCTACTATTTACATGTAAGTGAACAGACTCTCTCTCTCTCTAAACTAATACTTATTTAAACGAAGTTGAATAGAGTTTTGTTATGTAAGTACAATATATGTAGTTAGTAGGATAGTGGATTGGATTGGATTGGATTGAGCAGCCCTGCACAATGACAAGAAAGAAGGATACTATTACTATTACTACTATTAGTGTTATATTAGTAGGGAAATAGAGAGTGAAGTGAGCCAAAGCCATGGGAAGCCGTGCCACAGTGCAGTACCGGTAGTCGGTAGGAATAGCTAGTTGTAGATATAATGTAAGCTTAAGTTGATCTTGATGAGGATGTGGTTGTAGTAGTTGTGCCGTGTCTGTGCCTCTTCTGGATGAGGATTGCGGATGACGAGCAAAGATTTATTTTTGGATAACTCGATCCTCTGATTTGATGTTCTCTCTGTCTCCTCTTACACTCGCTCTACTTTGTTTCCACTCACAGTCCAATTTCCGTAGATTAGCTGAAGTAAGTAAGATCGCGATTTGTTTCAAACCCGATGTTTAATGCGTTAAATGAAACCCTTTGAATAGAAAACGGATGCAAATAGAATCGCAATTACGAGTAGAATTATATATCTACAGATACAAGAATTGCACTGTTGGATTTGTAGTTGTAGTTGTCCTATGTATTATTTACAACTTGTTAAGTTATACTATCCGTATGACACAAATTCTACACAAATGAAAAGAAAATCCGATATCACCTAATCGAAACGGAAATAGTGAATTGAAAACTCAACAAAATAATGTCCGATATATTATGTAAAGGGTCAGAAATAACATTGTGTACAATCTTTACTCCTGACTCCTGACTGTCAATGTATTTTATAGTATTACACGGAACTGTATTTTGCTTGGGGTTATTACGAGTACTCTGTACAGGAAAAGTAATTTTAAAAGATATTATGAGGTGCGACTTGGTAAATGTAGAATACATAATAGGAAATCCTAGAGTAAACTAAAGTACATTCATAAAGATATAACGTGGACTGTGTTGGGTATTTTTCAGTGCTGAAAGCACTATGAATGGCTCAAGAGTCTCTAGAAAAGTAGAATTCGAATTTTGGCAAATCTTGTTATAAAATTTGATTTCCGATCACGTAGGTAATGGCACTCCTTCACTTCCGCCTCTCTGTATAAAATAGAAATGCATCTTAGGGGTCTATAGCTATATATCTGATATAGTAATATTGTAGTATGTACATATTGTAGCTCAGTTATTTAGTACGTGTAAAAACTACATCAGCGACAGGACACCGTGAATCGTGTATATATGAGTGTACCATACTAATATATATTTATATGTACGAATGGATGCTAGCAGATAATACAGTTGAAGACAAGAGACGGAACTTTGCAATTTTTGCTAGTTCTTTAAAACTGAATGAGTCTGACAGCCACAACTGTGTCTACAGCATCCTCACTTAACCTTAGAGAACTCAATCCCATGCAGAACACATTCAGTGGTAACAGAGCTCTACTTTAAGGATAATCTCTACAAATCTACAATCTTATTACTATATGTATGTAGTATGTACTATATACACAGAGGTGCAGTCAAATATTTAACTACTACATAACATAACACTACAACATCTGTATGTAGTAGTAGTAGTATACTGCATAGTTCTATCCGTATTTACCATGTCTGCCATTTGTATGCATTTCTTTTACTCCAAAAACTAAACTTGGGATCCATCCATTTTATTTGAGTTGACATTGTTTCTACATGAAGTGGGACTATCAGCTAAAATCAAATAACACTGTTTTTCCTTAAAATAAACTTCCTTTTATTTTTCATTTCAATTGCGTCTATGATGATCACTATTGCAACAATATAAATCAAATCCTACTTATTAGAACAATAATTAAATACAAACGAAAAAAATAGTATATATTACACATCAAATAAAAAATCATGTTCCTTTCTAAGCTTTGACGCAACAAATTTCTCTACAAGGAGACATTGTTAAAAAAATACTATATCAACTATTTTACACACACTTGATTCAAAATTTAATAGTTAAAAATTATGATTGATAATTAAAGTAATTAAAGAATGTGACTAAATACTATTTTACTTATATTTCAATTGGTATAAGTAACCGAAATGTCGTATTATTATTATGTACTTTTTGTTTGGATGTTTGTTGTTATTGCAAAGGAGGTAACCGTGCCAGTAAGTTATTAGTTCAAAGTTAGTTTGCAAATGTGCCCGTTTCTATTGACTTTAACAAATTATGAATATCACATATCAATGCAATGCTTACAAGAAACATTTCTGGAATTCCAGTGGCGTATATTATACTAATTGGACCCCCACGTATTTAGCAACACTCAAAGTTTCTCCTCCCATTCGTTTAGCTATTATAGCATGCACTTAGATTTATACGTATGGTTTATATGTACTATTATAACTGGGATCCATTTGGCATTGACATTGTTTGCATTCATGTGCTAAAAGATTATGCATCTTTGTAATACATTAATTTACAATTAATTTATTATTTCTTAAGTAATAGTGCAGCCAGATTATGAATATATCAATTTTTTGCAATATCGACTGACACATAATGGACGGAATTACAGGGAATTAAGTATAAGGATCAAGTTATGACTATAAATTCATTTTTTATTATAAGATACATTCAAGTAAGCCTTATACAGTTTTAGCTGATTCTGTACCTCATGCATTGACGGATTCATTAGTGATTTTATTTAGATATGTTTACTTTTTAAAATCCTTTTCCCCAAAAACTCTTACACCATTAATGGATAATATCCTCTGATATTGTATAATATTTCATTTCTATATAATAATGTAATAGGTATCTAGAAAGTATTAGAACAATGTGTACGTACAGAGAAAATTCCAAGCTAATAGGTATGGCATTGGTTTTTATTAATATGTTGTGGTTGTGGCAGTTATGTCCAACTGATTTATGAACTGACTGCTCATGAAACAAGGAAAATATGCTTAGGTTAGGTATGCTGATGTGGGGTTTTATGATATTGTGCTTTCTATTTATGAATCCATTAATATTTCAACGTGTCGAACGTACAGAGTTCAACTTTCATGCTAATGACTTCTAGAAATCTCCTTGCCACTGCATTTGTTCTACCATCCATTGTATTCATAACAAAATTCCAGCTCCTATGCTTTCATTGATTTTAGGAACTAAATAATTACAACAGACCTTCGAGTATACAAAATGGGGATTCGTGTATGTACAAGTAAGACAACGCGAAATTAGTATTCTTGGGCCGAGCACTATTTAACTTTGATAATTATTTGAAATGTATACCTAATTAGTTTTTATTAGTAAGATCTACGGTAATTAGGGAAGGATTAGTCTTGTCATTATGGTTCAGGTCAGGTTACTTAAATATTTATTAAGAAAGTTCAACGCAAACAAGCGGAGTCTAGTTTCACTTTAGGTTTACATTACAGAGAATAACAAAATCCACTGAGGTACCTATTTGTATACTTATATATGTAATTTTTAGTTTCAACTTATGAACTTATGGCAAAAGTGTAGCCAAAATGTAAACGTACAAAAGTAGCGTCCAGTTTCACTTTACGTTAGTTATTAATTATGTGCTGAATCTGCTGAAGCAAAGGAGTTGATACTTTACTAATATTATAGTTTTGCTAGTGTACTGTAGATTGTAGACATCGAAAGTGAGACACAATAAAAATATATCAAATTCCGAATTTAATTATCTACTATCACCATCAGCCATAAAATGTCTATTATATCTAATCGCGGGTTTCATTTTCCGTTTACGTGCTTCCTTCACCCTGCTCCTTTTCTCCAAGCAAGAAATTGGAGTCAGCATCAAGACAGCACCAGAATACTAGTAGAAGTAGAGTATCTCGTTTTTTGCTGCAAACTTGTTGATTAAGTCTCCTCACTGCAGTTCATTTCTTGCGTATACCTTCATGGAAGTCACACATAGCACTTTTACTTCTCTGTCTACTCTGACGTATACTGTAACTGTAGCAGTTTGTTTCCTTCTTGACTCTCGACTGGGGAGATGATATTATTAGGTAGTAGCTTTATAAAATCCCTTATTTCTTAAAGAGGACCAAAAAATACAATCCATAACAATACGTTTTATTAGGGAAGTTAGTAAGCCTAACCTAACGTATAATATGTACATATGTACTAAGTATGTAGGGTACTGCATACTGTATTGCTATGCACACAGAAGCAGGACGTCTTGAATTCTTCATTTCCTCCTTTTGCATAAAGAATCTGGCCTGGCTGCCTAACTAACTGCTAAACTGGTGTCTCGTAAAAATCCCGTGTTCTGTGATCGTGCAAAGCAAAGCAAACAAAGCATAGACGCCTTTGAATTCATTAACTAAGCATACCATACCACATTACTATGAAATACCACAGTAGAAGCAGTAGCAGTACCCCTGCAGCTTTATTAAATAACTACCTAAACACATCTAACACTAACCTATACCATAGCACGTGCATCGCCAGCCAAGCCAGCATCACTCCTAAACTATTTTGCATATTTCTCTATACACGTTTCAGAAATATTTGCATACGTAAAACACTATTTCGTTTTTGCTGACTGAGAAAGTCGGAGAATATAAAGTCCCAATTAGGCTTTCTCAATTTCTACACATTATCTCGCATCTTGGTTTCTTTTCCATATTTTCGCTAACAGTATTCACAAATAGAATTATCTCAAAGAACCAAAATACCTCAAACACTAAACTGTATATCTGAACTAGACCCTACTTTGCTCATTCTTCGCTAATCTTAAAGTAAACGCAAAAATTAAAATGAGGTTGCGGTAGTGGTGCGGGTAAATAATGTACCTATACAGTAACTTAAATAAACAGGAACCCATAAGGCGCCTGCTCATTGTTATGCATTGATTTAATATACAGCTCCCTTTATCGTATATTGTGAAACTTATGATGCAAATCAATTATCTATTAATGACTCAACTCAGCTAGGAATTTTCCTTGAAGAGGGGAAAGGCATTAACATTACTAGTAAAGTGGTGAAAATATTTCTGAGCTCCTATTTATATTTGTCATATAAAACTGACAGAAATATTGAGAATTAAATTAGTGTTGGATAATATGCTAAAAAGCAACTGTGGCTGTAGATTAAAAAATCCATTTTACTGTTTATTAAACCTACATTATCGCGTCACGTCAGCATCATATTTATTATGTAAAATAGGCGGAGAGAATAAGTAAACATCTAAGAGCTAAATAAGCTCGTGTCTCACCTGTTAAGTTGGCATTGGCACAGCAGCTAAGCTATATAATTTTTGGTAGGATGTGGCTGTATCGCACAGCTGAAAGTGAAATGGCGGCCGTATATATCTCAGTAGTTATTATTTACATTTTCGCTAGCCAAATACTCACATACATAATATCTTGACTGGTACTTGGTACATAGTGTAGGTATATGTACATGGTAGTGTGTTTAGTGTTTGTACTTATGTGTGATGTAGCTAAGATGATTTAGGTATACGATGGGATAGTGTAATGCAAAGGAAAGTCACATCTGTGTAATAAGTATAGTTTCTACATTTTGTGATTTGAAATATGAAGTTGTGTTCTTTGCTCGTACTCTTCTTCTAGTTCTCCATTTAAGATTAGCGGAGATATTTATGGGAACCTAAGATATATCCGTGCAGTTTACTCATTGTTAGTTAGTGGGGAGGAGGAGCCATATGTTAGTTTATGTAATTGAGGTACTCTGGTCTAACTGTATGGCAATGGCAATGCGTGCCTGTCGTCTTCACTTGTACATCATATAACTCTTGCCTACGCATTAATATTTCTCATTTCGTATTATCCATCCTCCTCTTTATTACCTAATACTATTATTACTTACTCCAACATTACCCGTGGAGCATAAACATCATCTTTATGTATTTGAATGTAGTTTGAAGTGTAAATAGTGTATGCTATGTGTTCTGCAGTTCCTTGTGCGTAGTCAGAACTCGTGCTCTATTTCATTTCACTAGGTACTATTATAAGTATAAATCTAATGTGTTACCTAGAATTTATAGGAATAGGAACACGAATTTTCAAATAATAATAACAGGAGCGAGACGAATAGACTCAACTCATCTTCTGAGTAACTAACTATGTACATGAATAAGATTTTCTATTCCGTCACTCTTTAATGTTGTGGTTAAGAGAGTCATTTGAGTTGAGCCGAGAGCTGAGACTTTCCTCTAAGAACATTTTTTCCTCACTTCGTCGTCAGTCTTGTCGTTTGCCTTCTCTTGTCTCCATTGACTTGACTTGACTTGACTCACTCACACAAAAATGCATCTCTCCTATGAATTGAAATATAAGATGAGCTCAAACTCAACTCTAGTCACTCATGTTCAATGTTCAGCTCACATCATCATATCACAGAAAAGAAGAACTGAATATTACATATAACAGATCAGCATTACATACATCCATACGACTTTAACTAATAAAGTAAAATAGATACCAAACTTCAATAAGCATTTGCATATATATAGGTATAATAGTTGTACTCAAGATTAGGTAGGGTACGTAGGATAGGATAAATTCATGCTTATTTTCATTCTAATACCAAACATGTATGTATATTGTTTATATACCGAGTAGATATTATGTTATTGTATTACAATCTATGTCTACCTGCATAGGTAGTATACTTCTTATGTATATTATGTAATGTACTTCTAAGAAAATATATAGATATATGTTCTGTGCTTTAAAGTGCTGAGAAATGTATAAAAGATCAGGTTTGCCAGATTCTAGCAAGTCTTGCAAAGATTAGGTTGTTATGCAAGCAATATATAACAGCAGCTTTTGAAGTGTAGTTTAGGAGAAAGTAATTTCTATGAAATTATATTTTAGATTTGCATTCAGCATTATATTACAAGAAAATGATGCAAACTGTTACATGTAATTGTAATTGTAATTGGTTTTATTTTACATGCCAAAGATACATAAGATACATTTGCCAGAACATTTAAAAATGGTGTTTTTATAACAAACTTAAATGGACAAAAAGTAAAACCATATCACTTGAAACCACATGATCTTTTCACGTATTTAATAACAACAATTAAAAGTGTTTGGGTCACTGTGAACCAATATTAATTACGAGTTTTAGTCCCAATTATGGCTAAATCCCATGGGCACTCATTAAGCCAACTATTAAGTTAAGCAAACAACGACTGTGCTCCAGTTTTTGCTACCCTGTAGCATAATATTTAATATTAATTATGTTGCGCATATTCATAATCAATATTTGCATAACATCTTTAGTAGGTACTAGGATTTATTGTATTAAATTCCTTTCTTTTGTATTAGCATTGTAGTATTCTGGCAAGCTTGCCGGATCTCTTTGAAAAAAGTACATTTACATATATTATAAGTTCCATCATAATATCATTATCCCTTCTCTATATTATTGAAACTACTGTTATTGGCAATTTTCGACTTTTTTCTTATAAGTATTATTTAATGTTAGCGTCTTTTGCTTTATGCTAAGCCACTATTTATATACTTTCCCTTCTTATGATTAGAAACCTACTTTCTATTCTTTTATATTTGTATTTTGTATATAGTTTTGCGATGGTTGTATAAGATATGTTTAGGATTAGATGGTTTTCGACTGCATTTATTCTAGACGACACAGTTTTGTGTCATCGTATATGTATAGTATTTAGCTATAGTACATATTATGTAATACGTGTGTAGTGTAGTGTAGTGGATGGATTGTGGATGTTAGTAGGTGCTGAGTGGAAATAAATGAATACAGTTGGCATGCCACAGCTCTTTCTACGGTTTTTAGTTCTTTCCTTGAAGAGATAAGGAGTTGGGAGGCCCCGATTCAATCCTTAGCATCCCCAGAATCCTAGCCAAATTGACTCTTATCGTCGTCGGCTTTTCCAATTGGGACACTCCTCTACATCACATCACATCAAAAGTTATGCGAAAAACTTTTGCACGATTATTACACTGCATAATGTGGAGCGAGAATTAGATTGGTAACTACAAATGTTAATCAAAACTGAGAAACTTAAAAACCTAATGATCTGGACACTTTTTCGTTTTACGTTTACATTACACGCAACAAAAATGATTGATTTCTGATTTGCTATAATCCATGTCACTTTTACTTTCTAATACTTAATGTTATCTGTGATTATTGCATATAGGTACTATGTATCGACACTCCAATTCTAACATTTAAACATCATAAACACGTTTTTCCTATAGCGTTAGTGTTGAGTAATTTATACAATGCGCAGAAAATATATAAAATATGAACATATATATTACTATCTAAACATTGCATGCCAAAGAAAATTTCAAATTAAAATTCAATACGAAGAAATAACAATGACAATTTTTAAATTGCGAGATTTTTATTTTTTGAAAGAACAGTAAAGAACTATTCAAAGTGGTATTTTTGGACATTTTTAGATATAAACACCAATGTGTTTTTAAACTTTAAAATTGGGTAATTGTGTAAATTTATTTGTGAGATGCAGAAATTTGAGGTTCAACGGAGGATCTTGGCTTTGATGACTGATACCCTCAACCCTTTTGTAACCTTCAATTGTGCCACTATAAACAGAACATTAATTTGCTCAATGCAATTGTACCTTTTTTGCTAAACCTAAAAATGCATTGAAATGCTGTTCACTTTTATGTTACCAACGATTCACCAAGGCCACACAGGCAAAATACTATCGTGTTTCAACAAAGGAGTTCTTAATGATGCAGTAAATACATAAATTATTAGCAAGTTGAGCATACAGAACCCATAAGAAAAACTGTCCGTCTGAAATTAGTACATATTTGTTATTCTTATGCTTTTATTCCCCATAATTATTCGCATTGGGGTATTGATTTCTTCCACGCAGTCAATAATATTTCTTCTCGCGATCCAGGTCATCTTCATATTACCTCACAATAATGTTCACGAACTTCAGGGCGGTTTCTTAAAAAGTATAAGTCAAAATGTAGCAAATAGAGTAGACTCTGTTCAGTATTGACGATTTTACATATTTATTTTATTTTATTGTAGTTCACACTAATATGAGATACTTAAATTCGTTAAATTATGACACCAAACTTTCTTTGCCATGTTTTGCAAATGTTATAGAAAATGGTTATAGAAAAAATAACAATAAATTGTAGGAATCTGTATTAGTACAGTACAATAGTGAATCACTTTTGTAGAAAGCATCTTTTAAACTTTTCTCCATCGTTCTAATTGTGAATAGCACGGGAATATAATAAAAATAGCATGGAGAAAATTGTTTTCCAACAGCAACATTCTTAGGTCTATTCTTCGAAACTAAAGGTAAATATTTTATTATGGTTTTTTCTTAAGGTAGACTTTGATTCCGGCTAGTTTAACAGGGATTTCCACGGTAGCGTACGCATACGTTGTAATTATAAATACATGAATTGTAGAATTTTTCATATCACACACATACGTAAGCTGAAATTTCTTACGTCAATGTCGAATGTATAAACGTACCATAAATACACTTTAACTGCTCACACATCTAAGCCCACACATCCGACAACTTGACGGGTTCCTTACACTTACGCAGTATGAAACACAGATTATAGGTAAATATTACATACATCACTTTAGCTGTGTAGGTAGGTACCCATATAACGATGTGTTTCATTTTTTAAATAAAATGATCTACATCCACGAGACAGGAGGGCAGGGAGTAGAGCTAAGTTCCTTCCTAGATAGTAGTATAACATTATGTATTTACAGAATTTTATGTCTACTTACTTATCTCTCCCCTTCTTTCTTCACCTTCGTGTGTGTGTCTTTAGCACAATCTTTATGTAAATATGTATTATTTATGCAATTTGACTACTTACTATGTATGTTAGACTTTCACACTACACTTATGTAGCTCATCTTTATTTACACAATTCGTAGATTAAGTAAGCAATTGGAAATTAGCGAGAATCTAAAAGTTTTGTGAATTAGAATTAGACAATATGATATATAAGTAATGTGCACTATAATGTTTCATATTGAGTAGTAAGCAGCACTAATTTTACTTTTTATTGAAATAATCTTTAAAATGGAAAATATTTAGCGTGCTTCCAATTCTAAAACCATGATATCATGCATACAAATAGGTAGACTCCTACGCTGTAAATTATAAAGTAATTGTTCAACTGTTTCAATAGCCAACTGTTTGCAAACTCTATACTCACTTTTGCACTTCATAATGAAGCTAAACATCATAATAAACTGCTTGAGGTCCGTTTTCCAGGAGTGGTTTACATTACTGTGTATAATGGCTCACCTAATGTTTACTTACCGCTTAACTTACCAGAACTAGCTACTCTTATTACCCAACGAATGAACGGTTATGAGTGCCGAAATATTTAGAATTGCGCCACAAGAAGAAAAGCTAAATACAAACATCAAACACCGTTTGGACAATTCCATCTGTAAACGTAGCATGCTAATCAAAATTATATTTGCAGAAATGAGTACCGAATATTAATTACCCACCATCTATGTCCATTATAGTGTCATTATTTCCTCAGAATTGATTTACTAGGTCGTTGTGAAAGAATAAAAATAAAACCGTTACTTTTTTTTAAAAAAAATCAATAGTTCAGCCTTTGATTGCTTTTGAATCTCTAATTTGTCCTCTTGCACTCGTATTGCAATTATAATTGACTGATTTTTGACCCTTAGAGTTAGTGTTACTTGTTATGACATAATAACCTAAAAGGATAAATCAACAAAAGAATTTTGTGGATTCTTGTACTGAAAACTTGAAATCTCAAATAGTGTAGACATTTATTGCCTCTTTTAAAGTTCACGTGTGCTACATATTAATTGCGGTATGATCATCAGTATCATTGTCCACACCATTGTTGAGTTAGTTTCGAATCAAATGCCACATTCATACATAATCATATAAGCACTATGGTTAAATGGGAAATATGTACTAGTGTACAGAAAACTGGGATGGGAATAGAAAGTACTCGTACATTACATAAAATTGTATTTACTTTAGTGTCCCATAGAAAGATGCAGTATATAAGAGTGTAGTAAAGTATGAGAAGTGGCAATTACTGAGTTAAAAAGAGAGAAAAAATGTAAAGGAAATAATATAGGAGGACGCGGAGGACCATTCGCATTACATGCATAGATTCACTGCAGAGAGGAGATGCGATCTCTATGTAATGGGCGGATGCTGATGTTGATCCAGATTTACAATGCTACAGAACGTAACTTAATACAGAGATGTCTAATTGTTTCACTCTGTGGTAAAGTGCGGAACGTTTGCGTTGCTTGCTTTTGTTGAAAAGAAAATATGAATTTCTATCCAAAGCTTCTAAATATGTAACTGCATGGTAAAAAAGTGTGTATCTGTACTCAGGATAAAAAAGGTCTTTTCTACCTAACCTTTAATGTACCTACAGTGAATGACATGAGAATAGATCGAATTCAGAATTGCAAGTGAAGTGACTGTAATCGTACAAGGGCGTTATTAGCTACAGAGCTCAAAAAACATAAAACATTTCTCTCACGCAGGTCAGGTGTCAGGCCACCCAATATTATCTGACAGAAATAAAAGCACCTCTTATAAATGTTTTGCCAAATATTTTAGTCTTTTTGTGCATTTTCCTGAAATCTTTCTCTTTCCTTCTTGGGGCATGCAAATAAAACAAAGTTTTCAATTTTGGCTATAAAACCTGCTGTTTGTTATGCTTTCAGGCTTAGAAATATATAAATGATACCACTGTTGGTAAACTTTTAAAAATCGTGGGATAGAAAATAGAAAAAGGAATCGTGACCAGTTGCGGTGAGTAAGAGATAAACAAATTGTGTATTGAATAGTGGTCCCGAAAATAGTGCACACACTATGTTTAATTCATGATGAGGGAAATTAGGTGGTCTTGGCTCGAATGTGTTTAAGAGTGGCCGAATGTCGAGAACCGCATTAAAAATTCCCACCGGATTCCAACTGCAGGTACACATCTATGTTATGTTGTTATAATGTGCTGTGGTTGTGATTGTGATGTGATGGGTTGAATGTGAGAACTAAAGTGAACTCAATTCACTCAGTCAACGTAGGAAAGAAAAAGAAAGCAACCGGCCAAAATCTAGTCTGACTGAGTGCGTTCACTTAAAACTTAACTACCGACTGCGAATCAGGCACATGACTAGCGAACCGAATATCCCCGAGCCGGGTATGTTTTTCTATTAGGTCTCTCTACTACCTATTACATACTATTGGTTTGGTGACATGACGTAGTGGGTAAAGTTAAACTAAGCTACTCTCGTATTTCTGCTCGTCTTTAATGTACTAAATACGATTTAGCGTGTATTTAAATGTATGCGTCTGTTTGTCTCCTCTATGTCTACATGTCGTCGTTTCGTTAGTTTTTCCATTCCTTCGTGTGTGTGGTGTGGGTATGTCAATCCACTTACTCACAATCGGTTGGTAGGTAACTAAATAGCTTCATATTATTATAAAACTGATATACCAGGAATAAGTAGTTGGGAAAAGAACCATTATGCCATATGCAAAACAAAGAAACCAGTTCACTTGCCGTTTGACCTATAAAATACACCCATTACGATAATAGGCAAAACTTCTCTCTAAGCAAAGTTTTAATATTCTCAGCAGAATTCCTACTTTAAGTGTAAGTAGCTCTTCCTTATTCTTCCAGCTACTCTAGAGGATTATGGCTTCTTTAATTATTTGGGAAATATGCAAATAAATTGCACTTATTAGTAACTACCGTAATTCCCTTTAGGTATTTTAATTTATATTATTATCAAATTATCTAGGAAAAACACTGTAGAGGAACAACTAAACAACTATACTTCAACGTTATAAATGCAAGAAAGGAAAGCATTTAAGTAGTACGGGACCTTTCTTTAGTTACGTGATCAATTTTTTCCATTTTGGGATTGTTTCTACTAGTACTACTTAATTAACTACCCTGACTATGAAGATTCTCAGACTTTTCAGAAAAGTGCAGTAGCCCTGGACCCCATTGCCTAGCATTTTATTCACTGATGAAATGGTTCCCCTATATCTGTAGCTTATTGCAAAACACAAATTAAATATGAACTAAAGAATGATGAATTTGCACATTAAGCAGTCAAAATTTTGTTCAGCACAGATATATCTGAATCATTTTGTTGATAACCCATGGGCAAATCTCATAATTAACGAACGCTCCCTTTCCCCGTGTATTATTCTGCACATCAACGTTATTTGGACGCATCTCATTGGGAGCACTTTTAGTATTTACAAAAGAATCTACCTTATATACCTATAAGTAAGTTTGTGAGAAAAACAACAGATTGCTTTGAAAAAGCAAAGGGAGATTTTAGAAGTAGTTTCCATACATTTTGGCATTCTTTTTGCTAACAGGATTAAATTGACATAGAAACAACGACCTAGAAGGATAGTTGAACATGTTGGTCCTGGCAGTGCTTGTTGTTTTAAAGTATTATGTTGCTCCTTAATATGCATTTATACAGCGCACACTGGCATCGGAAAGTAAATACGACCTAAGTAACCTTACTTTGCCTATTATCAACACTGCTTCTACTCTAATGGTTTTAGCACATAAAGAAATGGTACATTATGCACTACTGGCACTATCCATGCTAACCATTTCCTGTAGCAATAAAGTAAATACTACATACGCTATAGTATATTATAATACCATCCCACAATATATATAAAGGATCCGTAGAAGGCAGCACGATCCTAAAGATAAGCAAACTATTTGGCTTTAAACACAGAAAATTTTATTCATTTTATTCTCTACATTGCGAAATATTTCCTGAATATAATTTACTAAGTAAACACCCGTCCCCATTCGGTATATACTTAAAGGAACAACACGAAGAATATTTTTGGGATATTCTTTAGTGGCTGATAATGTTCTAACGGTTCTAGCATAATGTGCCAATAAAATTTGTATCCGCAGTAAATAATAATTTTGGCATTAATTCATACTCAAAAGAAAAATTTTGATTGGAGAAAACTACAGTATGGTGAATATGTCTATTACCCATGCATAATAAATGCAAAGTAGGTACTTCTTTGTAATTGGAGCAGAGAAATGAAAATGTGGTATAACAGATTAATTTGCATTGTTGTGAATTATTGTGGAAAAGTTGCTACGATTTAAATACTGCAAAAAATATAAAAATAAGTCTGACCTGCATAAGTATAAATATCTGTAAATAGTACAAAAGTAAAGAACTTTCATGATACAGTTACGGAGTGTATAATATAGTAATAGCTCAGTTTAGATTGTGCTAGTTTATGCTTCATCGATATAGAATAAAGTTACCGTACATCTTTTTGTGTAGACAGTCTCTAAAAATGTTGCATGGCATAAGTAAGCAACAAAGACTAGGGGAGGGAAGAGAAGTCAAAGAAACTGGTGCAGTCACTTCTGCTGCTAAGGACGGCTAGGACTATTCCTAATTTCTTTCACAATGAGTTCCTAACTGAACTGAATTGGAAATTCACTTAAGATTCTGCTTATGTTTTGTACAAATGCAGTATATAATTTGATTTTGAGTTTCCTTCCTTTTTATACGTCTATGCTCCTACTATCTGCATTTGTAGAAATAGTGATGTGATTAAGAAAATAAAGGCAGACAGCTTGGGTAGGTAGTAGGCAGTAGGTAGGTAGTAAATAGTACTCCCAGACTATACTACTTTGAATTCTCTTGAAAATACAACTTTCTGACAAAATCAACATTAGATTAACTTAACTCTAGAGATATCTGTAGCTACACATAATACACATAGAAGTGTAGCTCGTCCTTCCTCCATTATCACACCAGCTCTTTCTATATCTTTATAAATAGATTTGTTGTGACTTTATCTAAACTTGCATAACATAATACACTAAATTCTAAAATATACTCATTGTTAGATTACGGTATAGCTTTGTGTATAGAAAACAATAAAAGCGGAAGCATTTACTTGCATACTACAACGACACAAATTACAAGCATCACTGTGTATTGTATTGTATTGTATGTAATACAATAGTGTAGTTTAAAGTGAAGAGTTGCTTGCATGGAGTTGGAGCAGAGCATAATACTAAATATTATGTTCTGTAGTAAACAGAAAATCCAGATTCTGAGATAGAATAAGGATAGGGATAACGTAACGTACATAATTGTCTAGCCAAGCCAACTACTACTGACTGACTGTGGGTAACAGTGTTACTTTATATATGTTGAAGGATATATACATTTATATAGTTACTACACACATTTTCTTAAGACTATACATAATAGCAGTATAGAAGGGGTATGTTTAGTATAATTGCAAATGACAAATCCACTTTCTAATGCATATAGACGTATACTCTATTTATAAAAGAGGAAAGAAAAGACTGTCGTGTCGTTTAAGTGTCGTGGTGCCGTTCCTTTCTTTTTGTCTCATATGAAATTGACAAGGCTATAAATAGACAGTCAAATGGAGTTTAATGGAGAATTTTATGCCAAACAGTATTACACTATGGCAGTTGTTGGAAAGGATTACAAATAATAACTATTTACATGCACTCTGCATACCTACATTCATAAAAAACAACAACTTACTGACTTCAGTTCAGTTAACGTGTGTAATTGCTTACAGTTAAGTTACAAACTTATTTACCGTGTGATTCTATCTACGTAATGTAATAATAAGGTTTAGGTATACATACTACTACATAGATTTATGTGTATTACAGCTCCTTAGATTTTACATCTAGAAAATAAACATGTAAGCATTCAAATCAACGATATTTGTAACACATTCGATTATTTATGATTAGATCTGTTCGATTTTTACATTCATAACTCGACTCTACAAACTACCGTTACAAAGTACCGCTTACAACTGCGAGACACGAGTTTGTTTAGGTCCACATTTAAATGTCAAGTTTATTTACGGTGTCATGCAATTCAAGAATTAAGATCAATATCGTAGTGACACTTTCTTACTTGTTATCCTTGTCGGTTTGCTTCATTCTCTTTTCATTCCCTAAATCGATACCCTTACCCAACTGTCACTACGCCACTGTTGTATTGTACGTAAAATAGATATTCGTTTTACAGAATATTACATTACAATTTTAATTCATGTTTACGTATATGTGTGTATTTACACACCTTATCTCTTAATCAGAAGTGAAAGCACGGTTTGATTTAATTTCTAAAGTGATAATCAAACTGTCACATAGCTAAATAGCTGCATGATGACTATTTATCTAATAAAAACTTAAAAGTAAACTCTATTATTCATAATTTGGTAGTAGTACTATTCTTCTAGGAAATCATAGGTAATATTAGTATAGCTATCATGAAAGCTTTAAATTTTCAAATTTTTGTATTACAAAGGTGTAAGCTGAATGTGTATTACGTAACGTTTGCGAAAACCAATATTCGAAAAGGTTTGATGCATTATAATAGAGTTGGTATGAGTGAGACTGAGACTAAAAGCCCAAGTGTAGTCATAACAGTAAGAAAGGAGTCAGAAAAGCTTTAGATAGAGTATCATTTCATTTAAAGGATGTGAAATACTACTTGTGCTACATATATTTTATCTGCGTTGTGGTTGCACGTTGACAAGAATTGGGAAGACTAGCAATGAGATTGCACATATCTAGTATTTACTTTACTACCTACCTACTATAATAGAGATATAAAAACACGGTACGATACTGTGAATACATCTAATTTACCTGAATGCTTGACTTGTTCATTTGTCTTTCAGCATGAAAATAGATTCCATTCCATGAATGACTTGACATGACATGATGTGGAATAATGATAATAATATCTTGGAAATGGTTGAAGAATAGACTGTGATAAGACAGAACATTAGCAAGGAGTCCATAGATATTGTTAAATATTACAATAGCTAAACAAGTAAAATAAAGGATGGATTACACCTGCTTTGGAATGGCACTCATGGCAGCTATATTAAATTTACTGACGGGAAAAAAATATTTCTAGGGAATGTGGAAAGCGATGCCTGGAGAAGAAAGAAGGCTTACGTTTGTCCCTACGTTTAGTTTCTTTGTCTGTCTCTGTCTCTGACTGGATAAACTATTTTGTACCTATCTCTTTACTCCTCTCCATTATTTTACATTTACACACACAAATACTACTATATATAGTAGATATATTAGTACATTGTAATGTGTTATTGTATCAACTAGATCCAAGTTGGTAGTAGTAGTAGGTACCTATTACCAACAGCACCAGACCTCTACCTATTTACCTTATCTACCATCATATCCTAATGTTATACTGTTATAGGTACATACCTTAGTCTTTTAGTGTTATTGTATGGTAGTAAGTATGTTTTCAGTATTGAATTTTGTAGAAAACCTGTGTAGGGAGCTCCTAATAGAAGCCTTGCTTTCTCTTTCTTTTATAATATCATACTGAATTGTTTTCTGTAGGGAAAGGAAAATGTTGCAAGAAAAGAAAACCCTCTAGGAAATTGTAGAAGTAGAAGGGAGCCCAATGGAATGAGTTTCTTCGTATGTCTTTCTATTTTCCTTTTTCTTTCCCTCCAGTTACGGTACCGTACTGACTTCTACTTTTACTAGGAAACGTTCGTCTGCTCTCTATTTTTACATAAACATATATTGTACAACCTAGTCCATATTTTATCTTTTTAGCATCCTATCACAATGAATTACAGATAAATACAATACATACATACATTTTGAAGACACGTTAATATATGTATATTAGCATGAATTATTAATATGACTACCCATCCCCGGATATTCCATTTCGCTCAAGTTCCATGCAAAAACTTAAGGCTATTTTAAATACGTATTTCTACGTACAATTTCAGAAATTGGGAAAAAATAATTTTTATGTTCTCGCCAAGGAATAAGGGGTTCAAAAATTAACTAGTTAATATAAATAGGGATTTAAAAACTATCTTGTGGAAATATTAGTAGTGAAAATGTATATTTTTAAACATGACTGCAATTAACACAGGGGCACAATAGAGTACTTATGCAGGCAGTGGTTGCTACTATTTGAAATTACATTTGACATTTTACCATTCTGGATTTTGAACTACTGCAGAATATTTACGCCTGCTGTTAAAATATGTATGGTACGTATAGCCGTAAGCCGTATGTAGATTTTGCAATGATGTTAAAAATTGCTAGTTCTCTGCAAGGCATAAGTAATTCCTGGCATGGAGTAGAATCCAACAGCGAGATACAATTATTCGTCACCAGTACATGTTTAGCATTAAAACAAATGTTTCCATTCTTCACAGAGCGGTATGAAATATATTGTTATTTCCACAATGCCCACGGCAATTTATAAAAATATCGTAACATTCTTTTGCCCTAGGACTGCAGTTTGCTGCATAGGTACAGAGTATATATTTTGTATTGTAAATATGATCAATGTAAACTACAACATTTCTTTTATGTATAAATAATGCTTTAGTAGTATGCAATTTTGCTAGTCATAAAGTCATAATTGTAAAGCAAAAATGCTGTCATGCTAAAAATATACCTTAAGAGTCATTATGAGAAAAACACGTTGATTATATTTCTGCTTCCTACAGTTTTGTGCTGCAAACATACTAAACATTATACATTTTATTGTATATTTTATTCTACATATTTTAAATATTTAAATTTAAAATTTAATTGGCATAGTTTTACCACTACGGGATTTTGGGATGTGGGGTAAATGTTTTAAGTTTCTCATGTAAAGTTGGCTCACACTGATATGTAGAATACATTAAAGGAATTTTGTTTTATTGGTTCAGAACTGCAGAGCTGTCCGTAGTTGTCGTAACCTAACAGTTCCCAGGATTGTAGTTTTACATATGCATGGAACATGTACTGTGTAGTGTGTAGGTACTTGTGAACTGCATAGAGGAAATATGAAACATATGTGTGCTGTAAAGACTGAGTGTGTATTTATTTTCGGTCCCATATGTACGGAAGTATTTCGTAGATTCGTAACGTAGTACTTAAGTATCTCCATAATAATGCAAATATTCTGCCACTCACTCATGCTACAGATATGCATGCATGTACATTACATAGCAATGAATAGAAATGCTTGTATTTATGTAACTGAAGCTTATATTATTATTTTATTATTATAAGTATGACAATAATACTCTCGAAGGGAAAGGAGACATTTCCTATTGCGAAATGAAACCATAGGGATGAGTGTAGAAAGTAATTGGCCTTATTGTTATGGTAGTGAGTGAGTAGGTTACGGTAGGTAACCCTTCGCATTTCCAACTAAATTACATACTGTACTAATATTACTATTTCGTCAAATGGGAATTCTTACACATTCACTCCTTCTATACATAGATCTCCAAACTGCGACTTCAACTATATAATGAATACAGTCGTAAAGAGTTCTATAGCAAAATACAGGAAAACATATTCTCCATTTATTTGTATTGCTTATACTGCTAGTCTGGAGAAATATGAGATTCATACACTTTCCTGCGAATTTCATGAGAGTCCATTGTGTTAAATCGACTGCGGCAAACGATGCTGAGAGCCCTACTGCGTCAAATAATATCTGAATTGCACTGTTTACTTTTATATGTGCACATTTCATTGTAATATATTGTTCTGGTTATATTGTTGTGTCCCAATACGCAAAATATTAACACCGCATTCGGCTAAAGTTAACAAACGAGCCTTTTGTTAAGGCACCCCATCTATATGCATAAAACAATTAAATCGCAGCCAACATTAACACCCGTACTGTAGGGAGCTACAGATATTTCAACGAGGAGACAATGCTTTATTATGTACCTCGTATTTATATTTATATTTATATGCCATGGGTGAAAGTATTAATGTCTAATGTGTGATGGTTTTACGTACTTTTTTAATTAAAAATAAGTTTAGTTGGGCTTTAGTTTGGTAGGAGGCACCTATTTATCTTGTGGAATACCTACGAAAACTAGCGTAAGACACAGTGCCCCCAAGTTTGCGTGAGAAGTTACACGGCACACTATAGTTTGCAGATATGTGCGACTAAAATGTAATTTTCTGCTCGTGTAATTAGCAATGAGCTAATGAACACTTGTATTGTATCCACTTATAAATTAATTATCCTTCCCGTCCATAAAAAGGTTAATCCAAAGTTTCACAACTTTAAATGTGAGATAGGCTCCTGGCCTGACGCAACATTCATTATTTAAATTTAAGACACATACACAATACCATGCTCACTAAATACCTATGTCAGGTTAGCAATGAATAATGCTGGATTTTATACAAGTGCTTAAGCACTTTTAAGAAAATCCCGTAGCTCTAATAATAAGAAGCAAAATGTACTTACTAGTGTCACCACATTAACAGTGTCTAATTGTAATTATTTGGAGTTTCATTAAAAACAGAAGCTTATGGCAATAAAAACTGATAAAGTTGCAGTAGTACACGGCATTTTAACAAAGCATGTACAAAGTGTGAAAGAAACATAATATCTTGGTGTTGTTAATTTATTCATTGGCTCAAAATAAATATTATTTTAGCCTGCTGTGTTGTGTTGATCATTAGGCAAAATATAAGCATGTGATTCATCTACTTTTGTAACAATTGACACTGTTTTAAATCTCTAATAAGTATATACACAAACTAAATTTCTCACCTTGATATTCAAGTAATTACGAACAAAGTGTGTGCTATGAAAAGTTCTCAGTAATAAGATTTAAATTGAATAACCAGACAAAAGGCGATTAGAAAGTTAGCATGAGGAGAAAGTCGAAAGCAGAAGTTGTGCTATATAGAAGAGACTTGCAGTTAATTTTCAAGTGAAAGAAAAACTTTCCAGGCGTTTCTCAGATAAGAAAGGTTCACACAAACTAAAGTCTGATATTTTTGACAACTTTTGTCTATACTGTAGACACAGCTTTGCTTTATTGTAGCGAAAAAGTATAAAAGATTTATAATATAAATCCAACAAGAACATTTACACATTTTTTAGATGGGAGACGTGGAAAGTCGTTTAATCGTTTTTGTAACTCCAAACTCATGTTGTCATGTTACCCTAAGTAAAATACTCTATGTACTAATACTCTATTGATTCTCATTCTCTAACTCAGCATTTTAGATTTTACTGTGCAGAATTATTTTAGGCTTCGGTGTGGCTTATTGTATATATTCTTTAGAATCGTTGTGCATTGAAATGGGATTTGAAATTAAATGACCAAGAATTTTTGTACTATGGGCATCCTATTTAAACTTTTGTTTCTTAAATATCCCCTGTATATAATAAATACTATTTGTAATTGCTGTATTTTCAAACCTAGTTGTTGAAATATAAAAACATTTGAAACGAAGCACTATTTATATATTTTGGTTCTAGTAAAACTGTAATAAAAAATATGAATTACTTTTACAAATTTGATTTGGCTTCAAAGACCATTGTCTGTACTACTTTTCGCAATGTTCCCAATCCAGGCAATTAGTTCTACACTGTAAAATGGTATATGTATATGCTGTTGTATTAAACAACAATGTTTTTTACTTACATGCAATTTTGTATATTATTGGTTAATATGTATAACTGTTAGTAAGTTATATGGATATAATACAGTGGTATATAAATTGTGTATCAAACACTTTCTAGTAGATCAGATAGAGATTAATTACTTCTATTCATTAATTAAAATTAGAAGTTGGCTTAACTGTAGTAAATCATGTGAAAAAGGTGACGAACATTTAGCCCATTACAAAAAATGCTGACAATTATTTCCAATGATCTTATATGTATTTAACATTGATTGGTTTTGGTTGCCAATAATTATTCCGTAGCAGTCTCCAAGAAAAGACAAAAACGATATACAATACATAAATTGAAATGCAAGATAATTATCAAGCTTTATTTGAAAGAGTGATTTTCGTTGATAAACCCAAGCTATTAGTCGGTCAAAGAAAAAGTTTTGCTATGCTACAAATTATAAATTAATGCCAGGAACTGAAAATCGGAGAAATGTGTGCTAGCTTTGGGTTTCGGAGCTGGTGACCGCAAGCAATGTGAAATATCCGAGAGTTCACAGAAGCATACTTTACAATATGCATGCATGAATGCACTCACCCACATGGAATAATGTAGTGTGATGGCATGTGTGTAGTAGAATATGAAAAGTTGGAGAAAGTCTGGCCAGTTTAATAAAAAGAGAATAAAGACAGCACGGGGTTAGACAAAATTGAGTTTTGTTTGCGTTATGTGTTCTTATGATATTTTAGCAGCTCGACGTCCTTCGTGAAATGCAATGTGATGTATGCAGCATTTAATAGGAATACCAGTACTTAGCTGTAGTGTTTGTAGATAGTAGATACACACATATCTGTACTTATTAGCGATGGTGTAGATATTCCATTTTGTACTAGACATGTTATCGGAGACATGCTAAAATTAACTTATGTTATTCAATTCGTTTAAAATCTAACCTAATTTTAAGAAATGTAGTAAAGCTAGAGGTTCAGTTCAATATGTCAATGTAATTCACTTGTTTTATATATTTTTAGGTCGTAAAACTGTCCTAAAGTGCTTACAGCTTCAAAATAGTTTTTAGTGACATGTGAACAGACATTAAACTGATTTGTAATCTGTCTGTATAGCCGAACTCCTTTGTTGTGTAACTGCATGGTAGATTTAAAAATGCAAGAGTTAAGCGTTGTCTGGCATACGTATAAAAGTATATTTCGGTAACACACACTACTATTAAGAAATAGTGAAATACCTAAGTCCAATGCGACAAAGGGAAACGAAGCCAATAAATGGTATTCTCTTCTGGTTTGCATGCTGGTCGGGAGAATAAATGAGTAGCTTTGCCTGCCCGACTCTGTTTATAGTTGAACCAACATAGCAGCCAAATACTTAAGAGCTCTCTTCCCAAGCTGCAATAGTAAAGCACTAAAAAGAGCTTTGTGCTCCGTGGACGGTTCCCTCTTGGATTCCCTGACTCTGACTCTGGCTTTCCTACTTATAGTATTATTATTAGCTAGCTCCGCTCAGTTGTTTTCTTCCATATGTAGGGAAAATTCCTAGAATTTCATGACTAAGCAAGAAAGAATGGAGAAAGCAGGTACATAGTTTAGTGTTTTAGTGTAGCCATGCCATTTGTATTGCATTATGTATGTATCATGGCCAGACTTGGCACACGAAATATTTCACGCGAATAAATAGGATGAAAAATGAAATATTTCGAACACCACCTTTGTTGTGTAATGTAATGGATTTATTCTGTCATAACGTTGTTCAATAATACACTGGGCATCATTGGCTTCCAACAAAGGACAAAAAATGTGAAAAATAGTTGAGATAAATAAGTAGCGTGCATTTATTTATCTTTTAGGAAAATAAACCGTGGTAAACGTTGTAGAAAATGATGCCGCTGGAGTGTGTTCGAATTTTAAAATTAATTGCATTACTTATCATGGTCGCCATCATGGTGATCGAGGTGATTGGAATTTCACGAAATCTAAAGTTGCCCCAAGCCTGGGGTAAATTGTGATTGAAAATTGTATTCCTGATGCAATAAGTTTCCCATCGATACCTCATTATTAGTCATATTTTGCAATTGCAAAAAATGGGGGCGGGATCATAACTCCAAGGGAGTGGGTCGATAGACCGCAATTTCAATGGTATCCTTAAAATGACCCTATAGGGTTCTTTAGTAGGCTACCCTGAAATTTTAAGTTGATATCTCAAAACGTTTTTGACTTATCGTGTATACAGACAGAAAGTCAACAGACAGACACTGCAAATCCATAAATGAGTGCTCTCTAATAATTAGGTACAAAATCTCAATCAAAATTACATATTTCATTTACAGTAATTAATCTAATTTATGCCACTTATTTAATTCTTTTCATTTATTTTAAAATTTTTCACTTTTGAAGGATTTTTCCTGAAAAGTGAAATTAATCCATGACTGGCCATGGCCAGTTGAACTTGTATTTTGTACACTACAATATAAATACATGACTCAGACAGGGTTGGCACGCAAACAAGATGACAAAGTTGTAACTCAAGATATATAGGAACACCTACTGATTTAAGCCGGCTAACTGATGAATGTCAGTTCGGCTGAGCATTCAGATTTCGATGTACATGATACTCATGCATACCTAGCCTATAGCAGAGCAGAAAGTAATAACAAAGATACTAACTAACGAAACGTAAAGTAAGGAGGACAAATGGCAGAATTTTTGCAGTGTCAGTACAGTGCAGGCAAGCAGATAAGACAGAAGAACTGCTAAATATACGGTCTCGGTCTTCTTTTACTGCATGTGCATACAGATTCGAGAAACACACATCTCATTGAAAAACAGACTACTAGAATTGGAAGAAGGGGAATGCATAAAGTATGTAATACATTTAACGCGTACATGGATTTACAAGAGTGTGTCGTAATAAAATAAAAAGAGCAAATCGCCATGCCATATACTTCGAAAGATATATTAGACAGTATGTAGTACAGTATGTGCTGCTGTATGTTGCTGGAATTATAAGGTATGCGACGTTTAGACTTGCATATAATAAATTGTGTAAGACAAGTTAGTTTATAGTAAAAATGTGTAGGTGGGCGCTCTATGTAGAGCATTTTTTAGTACAGGGTATATGGAAAAATTCCCTTAAGGTTATTTCAAAGCGAAACTAAAAAAGTAACGATAATTTATTTGGAAGAGGGGCAGAAAATCTTTTAAAATTCTACAAATACTGCAAAAAGATTTTTTGAAAAATTATGACCACCTCGCCATTTCAATTTAATTTTGCACAATTAAATGTCCGCTAGGGAATGAATAAATACGTATCTACCACTTGTACAATTTAACATGTGTACAATAAAAGTTTTTGAAAATCTGAAAATCATGTTTAACGATTCATACAAACATTTGAGGTATTAGTTTCTGGCTAATTAAAGATTTACAAAAATATTGAATCTTTTTCTATTTTTTAGCTAATAGAAGTTGCCTAAAATGTGTTTGAGAACAGTCCTGTCTGTTATAGGGTCGCTGTGCTGACATAAAATAGGAAAGGATGGTATCCTAATGTGTGAGACAATATGCGTGAAATGGAGTGCCTATTTGTAATAGAAATAGATGTAGTGAGAAGTATATTGGTTTGGGTGAGTATATTTAAGTAGCATGGGAATGGAATAGCAATAGCACTCACTACTTTCAACTTGCTTTGCCTCTTCTCAGTCCGGCTGAGTTCGGTTCAGTATTATATAATGCTACTCTGGGTCCTTTCAAGCTGAAAAACAGTACCAGCCTCGGGAGAATTTCTTTCGGAGGAAAAGCCGGTAAAGACATTATATAGGACTAGACACTAGACTAGGACACAAGACAACAGAATAAAATGCTCCTTGTTTGTGTAGGCATATATATATATATATATTTGATACGTAACTGCGTACGTATGGATGTAAATATAAGTGAGTATGAGAGAATGTGCTCTGTTTCCGTCTATAATGTACTTACATTACATTACTTTGCATTAGAAACTAAAGAAATGTAGTAAGAATTGTACCGAAGAGGATGTAATAGTGATGTATATGTATGTATTGATATATGTCGCAGACCAGAAGAGAGATTAGGCCAATAGGGAGACAAACCCAATTTCAATTGTACTATAATTTGTAAATTTTGAATGCATCAACCAATTTCCTTGAAATTTCTTTCAGTGGATCACAAATATGAAACTGAAAAATGGTAAAATCCTCCAGGATATCATTATCAGGTTCCAGAACCTTAATAACCGCTAGTGATATCGTAGGAAGCTGAAAATTTTATCATTTTTTAATTTTTAATTTACGATCCTCTGAAAGAAATTTCAAGGACTCTGGTTGAGGTATTCAAAAATTATAAATTGTAAAGTACACCTGAAATTGGGGTTGTTTCTTTACACTGGCCAAATCTTCCTCCTGGTCTGCGACGTATGCACTACGTGTACTGTACAATTCACTATGTCGTGGCAAGTAAAATAATACATGTGGATCAGTTTGTTTGTATTGTAGAATAGTAAGAATGTGGGATGTACATGAATATAGTAAGTACGCGTAGGTACATGTATATACATGTAATGTAATGTAATTCATCTGACTTGCTCTGTTTTCTGACTTGACTGGCTGCATGCAGTTGAGTTGAACTTGCTCTGTTTCTCTCCGCTTCTTTTTCTCGAATAATAGAATGAAGTCAAACTGAGTTGACTGGTGAGCCAAGACGTGCCATCAAGACAAGTCATCTCTACTTGACTATTTACAAGGATCCTGCCCTGTCCTCCCTGCCTTTGCTTTCTCCTTTCCTATTTTATTTTAGCTCTTCTTCTCTGTTATGTCATCGTATCGAGTTCCATAGCTTTTCCCTCATGTGATGTCTCGTCTTCTTTTCTGTCCTCCTTTAACCAACTATTCCCTTTTCTAAGAAAATTTTCCAATTTTACATTCTCTATTTCATTGCAAGCTATCAAGTTAGACACTAGTCATATTGACAAAACATATCCATTTAATGTTTTCCCTTGGTATGCACACATTTTATGCTTATTAAATAAAACATCCTTCCCATGAACAATCTACCATGTTGCACATAGTGGAATACAAAAATGTTTAATATGTTATGGATGCTAAGTAGCAATAATCGTACATTTACTACATTTAGTATTCATAGTAAGCACGTTATTACCAACTTCTTACGAACCAAAATCAAATATTCCTTACTACACAAAAATATCCGAGGGGTATTGAAAGCCTAAAAATCAAAAAAATTGGGCACCCATTTGTATGTACACCAATTAAATTGTAGTAAATATAGTTGTATGTAAGTAATAATTATTTTTATTTGATTTGGAAATCTCCTTTTGGGAGATAACAATTTTCTTAATAATATAGTAAGAATCACGAGAAGTACATAATACAGTTATGTGCATTTCCCCTAGTTTGGAAGCGTCACCCAATTTTCCCAATGGAATATTACTATTAATCATAATAAACCATTTGGCAATGGTGCCCCTAATATTGGCAGTGGATATTATTCGAATCTAGAACTCATACATATCTAAAGCACAGTTCTGTGGCACAAACCCTGAAATACAAGCTCTAAAACACAAACTCTAAAACTCAAAATATGGAGCTGAAGTGAGGTGCCCTACTCTGCGCACAAAAGTGAGGTGCCCACCTCTTCATGCAAGTAATGTCTTGTTGGGTGAAAGAGCAACGACGCTTGTCTCAAAGATCAAGCCATGCGCATTGACCCAGTAGGGAAGTTCTTTGACCCGTAAAGCGATTTGACCTCAAAACACTGACAAGGCGTATTTTAACCTTCTCTATTAAATTCTGAAAACAGAATTCAAAAAAGTTGACACTTTCAAAAAATAGAGCGCCAACAGACACATAGACAGACAGCAAGAACGAATTAAAAAATATCTAGGGCGACACAGATAAATAGACCATTTGGCAATGGGTGTCCCTCTGTATCGCCAGTGAACATTATGCGAAGTCTAAAACCCAAACTGGCATGACCTTGTTAACCCATGGGCGGGATGTACGACTGCACAGAGCGCCGCGCCACGCATAGGGGGGCCCCGCGCTGGCCAAAAAAGTTAACGCTTTCAAAAATTAGAGCATAGAAGCAAATCAAACAGCATAGAAGCCATACTTTATCTGGCGGAATGTAGTACAGAATAATGTTAGCATTGTACGATAAAAAAACAGTAAGGTATACGAAAGTTTCTCTTTTGTTGCAGTATGAAAGAAGCACCAAATAATTTATAACCCCAAATAGCTCTCGCGTGACATTCTGAAAGTGATATTAATCCTTCCTCACTTCAGGGATATCCTTTTGTAGAAATGTCTTGCTCTAATCTGTAGGTGAAGGTGGTAAAACATATGCTTTATGTTTTAATGCTAACATGTATAATTTTAAACAAAGCATTTGTATGTAGTACGTATGGTGATTTCTGAAGACATTTTTTATGTAGTTACTTTGTTCTGTTAAATAGTAAACGCATGTGGTTTATTTTCCGCTTGACATTTACTTTTATGTTTAGATTTTCAGATAATGCAGTTTGGGTTCATGTATCACAGGCACAAAGGATTTTCTCGCACTCAGGACATCTTTTAGCCAGCGAGCTAGTTTACGGAGCATGAGTATAAAATTAGTACACAATCCTTTGGAGAAGTAGAAACTTTTAATATCTCAAAACTTTCTCTGGGGTCCACATCATCCTAAATAATGCAAAAGTCTCTTTGTTCTACCGTTTTCATCAAAAGTCAAAATCCGGCGAATAAGATTGTAAACTGAGACGTGCTTGTTACCATCGCATATATATAGTGTTGTCGTATCAAAAGCACGCCTACACATTTCTCGTAGGGATTACAAATATAAGGACTATGTTTTGAGTACGTATTAAATATTACCTATAGGTAGGTAAGTATGATAGTTTTATTTAGTACTCCATTTGTGGAAAGCAGTTTCAATTTCAAGACAATGGTTTGAATGCACCCATTACGCATAAAAACTTAAAAGGGGAAAGAACAATGCCAGTTCTCAACTTTCGTAATGAATCCATCTTATATATCCTCATTTAAAATCCAAATAATGCACTTGGTGGCCGGATAAGATTGACATAGAGTTGATATACGTTGATATACTTACTAACACTGAAATAAAATAATTGATCATGCCAATAGAATAGAAAACGATGTTAATGTTGGTTATTACAGATAATACAAATCCCATAATGTCCTACAAGTGTAGCGTCTTTAAAATTTATGAGGATTAATTATAGTAGTTGTATGTTATAATTAATAAAATTCTTAACAAATCTTTAATGAAAATTTGGCTAATAGTAATCGGTAACTTAAAATAAATATTTTATTCTATTTTTCAGAGTTTGCTGTTCCTCGGGATTCTACAAGACGACAAAGTTGTGCAAGCCATCTGTATGGAACCGTCCCAGGAATTGCTTCCTGTGTTCTTCCCGTGTTGAGCAAATAGTATATTCATCTGAAATTATTAATTATCTGAAAAAAATTAATCTCACGCATCCAACGTGAATCAATATTGTGTGTTCGTGTATAAATCCTTATTTATAATGATTCAGTTTTTATAAAATTGGCAAAACCCTTTAAATTATATAACGATTTCAATTGTTAAGTGATTATCTTCATTTTAGTATTTTAGAATCAAAGACAGATATATTTACAGAAATGTAAAGGACTATAACGACTACTGGAGAAACAGAGAAAGTTGTACAATTAAATCTCTTCTCAATCGCTAGAAAATTTAAGGAAAGCATATAATATAATTATAAACTAGGTACCACAGTAAAAGATGAATTACAATTTATCAGTATGGGTTTTCTCCATACATTTTTTAAATAAATAAATAAAATTGGAATTACTGAATTACCTGGATTACAGCTAGGTGAATGAATATTTCACCCAAATCTCAGTATAAATAAATAAATGAAATATGATTGCTAAATATTCTAAATCGTACTACAACTTACCAAACTTAGGTAACAAATAGAGTGTAGTCGTACTTTAGTTTTATCTTCCAAAAATATAAATAGCTAGTTATTACAAGTATTTAGAACGTTATAGTTGGATAGGATAGAAATTCCTCACAGGAATGAGTGCCTAATGACTTAATGACCTGTAGGTATTAATAAGTATCACCAACAAAAGTTTCTAGTGAAGAAATTAGCATTCGGATCTGATTGAGTCTGAAGTATTCGTGAGATTTTTATCAGCTATTTTATAGATCTAATAAATTTTCCTATTTAAAATAATTCAACTTCAATCTTTACTCTCGGGATTAATGTTCCCATTTCGCATTTACTAAAATATCTTCTCTTTATCTAAAACTTATTCAACCGTTTCTAATTACATCTTCAAATATTATCTTCGCATTTAATTCGTATACTCGTCATACATATATTATATCGCGCAATTTGATATCTAATATTAGATAATTACAACATAAACTATTTATACGCAAAGTAGGTGCCTACTTATATATATAATCTGAATCCAATCTTCCATTCTTGAAAATATAAAGTGTTTCGAAAATAAATGTTTATGTATAAACACTGATATAACGATTAAAAAGCATTAAAAATTCAACTTTATATTATAATTGATACCTAACCTACCAGTAGTTTCTACCGATAAATATCTTCATTGTTCATGGCTGCCAGTTCGTCATTTATATAATCGTCTCGTGAATATTTTAAATTATCTACTCTACTCAACTACTCATCTTAAATCTGTAATATAAATAATAATTATACTACGGTAGTGTACCTAGTTGCTTACATACTACGAAGAATTCTTCCAAAAAGAACAAATACAAGCAAGAATTTCGCCTACAGTTGCAAGCCTGCAACTGCATCTTTATCTTCTTAAAGTGGTACAGAAGAAATTTCAATACACTTTTAAAAATGGCGTGGAGTGGAGGAATGGCTGGCCACGGCGGTGGCCCCAACAATCCATGGATGAAGCTGATGGGCATCGTGCACAAGGAGCGGGGTCGTCAGGCAACCCATGGATCAAGACACGACCCCGCCGACAAAGACTCGTAAGTCAAGTACTTTCCTTAATATTTTGTTCATTTATTTGCGTTACATATTTGCTTAAGTCTTTGTATCGTTAATTATTTAGGTATTCATTAATGCCTTTTGCTTACACCCCTTTACACTTAAGCCCTTCCCCATGCCATTAGAAATCTGTGGATCTGTGAATCTTTGACCTCTGCTAATAAGCGTTGAATGTATAGCTATTTTAGCTACTGATATCTCTAACAATTGTATTTTTACACGATATTGTTTAATTTGAACTTGGTATATCTTTGCCATTGTGGTGAAATAAGTACTGGGCACTGGGTGAGTGCATTTCTGTATAGTTTATAGATTAATTAAAATACTATGTATATAAGTGGAAGTGATAGTTGAGAAAGAGAGTAAAAGGAACATACAATGAAATGAGAAATACATTATTGCTCAGTGAGGAAAAGAAATGTTGCTGCTCTACTTGGCTGACTCACTGACTGGGCTGAGTATGACATTGCATAGGATGGTGAATTTCCCTCGTCATGTTATTGTAATAAGTAAGTAGTTGGAGGAGGAATGTATGGGAAGTTTAGGTAATGTGAATGAATGGCCAGGATAAGTTTGTAGCTTAAAATTCCTAGAGAGTTAAGCTAAAGTGGAATAGTATGGATCATGAATGAATGACATTACATCAAGTAGGTTGTACCTACTCACTATCTCTAATACTCATGTCTCTCACAGATGCAAAGCTAAACTATTATCTTCTTACTGACTTACTACAATATGAACTCTTCATATATTTGGTTTCACGCAAAATTCTCAACTGTCCTTAAAGCCAAGTTTAGCCAAATTCCCATTTTATTACTTTAGATTACATTAAGGCTCCTTTGGATACAAAGAACCAGAAAATACTGAAAGTGATCTTCTCCACCATGTATGCACTATCCACAGTGAAAAGTATAGAGAAAGTCAAGTGAATTCAAACGAAATGAAGACGAGTCGTGGACGTAGACTGACTGGTTCAGTTCACTGAGTGAGTGAGCTAACTTGATTCAACTACACTACTGTAGATGAAATTCATGTACAAATATGTCAACGTCACAAAGTAACACCTGTTCAGAGTACCACTGCCTTAATTTACCAAGTTACCTAACGAATTCTAATTTTTTCCCAAATATTGCTGTTAACATTGTAATTGTAAGTTGAAATTGAAATTATGTAGATAAAATTTGCTAAACAGTGGAAGTAATTTATTGACTCAAATTAGAAGATCCTTCAGATAAGGTGACACAGACATATATAATATATTCCAACATCATGGACGATATATTGTATATATTATTTTGTGAGAACCCCAGCCGCAATCACAGTGTAATAGAAACAGTAGAATTTCTTAAGTAGTGCTGTAATACCTAAGTCTATATAAATAACTTTTTATATATTTGGAGTTGAAATGTTATTCTGTTGCAGTAGCTCTTCTGATTCTGACCCTTAAATCCTTTGCTATATTATTATATAATTTTATATGTTATGTGTATGCTGGAATAAATTATTATACTATATTATGTACTTATTTGATATAAGAATGTAGGTATTATCTGTTCGTATCTTTACCATACTCCAGTTGTTATGAGTGGAGGTATATGTAGTAGGTAGGTATAGACTCTATATTGTGCACCTTTAGGTGGCTAATATATAGGTACTGACTTTGTATCCTACTTTCTACTTAACTACATACATAGCATTAGATATAGGATCCCCATAATAGTTTTATTTAACTTAAACTCTAAAAAGCGAGTTTCACGATATTATGCGGAGCAAGTTAAACGAAGACAAACTTAAACTGATTCAGTTTTCAACTCCAGTTAGCGAATATTTCTGTCGAAACTCTCAGGCTTGGCTTAACTTACTTTCCCTAGTTACGTTATTTGGTAGGTTCCCCGCTCAGCTGCTCCTGCTCCTGCATAATATTATTGCATAGTTATTACAGGGATATTATTATACTATCTACCTGTTCATTTACTTACATTTCTATAGTGTAGCTCCGTTTTCATTCCTATTTCATTTCTCTTGCTTCACCAAAGACATCCCTCTGCATCTCAATTTCCTCCTCATTCCCTGCTAATGTGTAATCTTCTGATCTTCCGGTTCACTGAAATCCCAGCTCCCACATTTCATTTTCCGTTTCAGCAAAAACGAAATACCTCTCTATAGACCGTTACATAGTTGGCATATAACGCTCGCTAGCTTTACCGTTTTATGTATTATTACTTAAATTTTGTTCCAGTTTACCTTAACAACTCTCCTTTCACTTTCCTTCCTATTATATAGTACAGGTACATTCGATTTGTTGTAACTTGATGTCATGCAACCATTTTATTGTCCAAGATCAGGCTCATCTCAATCCTACATATTTACTATACGACTATTTCACTGATGTTCCTCTCCTTGGTATACTTATTTTTATGTTACCGTAATTTACTTTTCCCAGGACCAGGACTATGTTAAAATACTGTTCTATATTATACCTTTGCAGGATAATTCACGTGAATATGGATTTAAATTTAAATAGCTTTCTAGTATTTAATGTACTTCTGCACATACATTTTTATATAAGCGTACCAAAAGATAATTCATTTAATAAATTCCAATACACATATATATGAAACATGAATATCTACCCTGATATTCTCTTTTCCAATATTTTTCCCGCAGAATCAATCCACACAGAATGCATATTCATCAGGACACCATTTCCTATGCCAGTGGATTTGCGGTCTTAGCTTTTCCAGGAAAGCTTTATTAGTTTGCATACAACGCATAAAATTTAGGTTGTTGCTATTTGCTACTGCTCTCCTCTACATAACGTTGTCACTCAAAGCAGGGAAAGTCATTTTCATTGTTTGCTAGTTACTTGTCGTAACCACTTGAGCTTCCGCTTGTCTCTATTCTAATCACTACTTTTATTTTCATTACCTTTCTCCACTGGTTACCTATTTACACTGTTATTAGCTACTGCCAATGACAAGCTCTAGGTAATCAAACTTTGATGTCAACATAATATGTAATATGCATTATGCATTCTATTTGTAGGAGTGGCACAGGTTGCCAATTTGAAATTTGTCAATTTGGACGCATAGATATTTTTGTATTGCAATTTATGCTCTATTAGTATCAGTAATTGACTTTCTCTGCAGATTACATATACTTATACCTACATATATTCTAAAAAGACATTGGAGTGACCTCCAAAGCGTTTAAATTGGAAACTCGCTGCCAAAACTGAATGTTCCAATATATAGTATTTAAGGAATTAAAAATATCTAGATCATTTTACCGAGAAAATATAAATTACACTCATTCGCGGAACACTTTAATTCAAAATATCTTCTTTATTCTTTAAGGATTGTATCGACACCTAACAACATAAAGAACATGAAACTATACTACTACTCCATCGTAGTTCATGAATTTTCTAAAATGTATATATTTACAGTACAGTGGATTTTCTAATCTGTTTGCTTCCAATGTATTTGTACAGTGAGATTGAAACTTTAGATTTGGCTTGGAATTGGATCAAAGTTAATTGTGACGTGTTGTTTTAGGTTTTGGTTTTGGTTAAGTATTCTGCAGCACATTGTGTTGTATAAGACTCACTCTGTAATGTACTAGTGCAACTTGATCTAGCTGAATGTATGTAATTGAGCGAACGCTTATTAAGTACATGGAACAAACCACATCACACAGATAGCTAAGCGTTCTTACGGAACACAGACGCTTATATTATAATGGCATCCTTCAACCGTATGTGTATGTACTTACTTTCACTGCAAAGCAATGCGTTTGACTATTCCCATTGCTAAACTAAATTCATTTTGGTGAAAAGGACGTCATCACCTCACATCTACTACTACAACAACTAGCCAAATGCAAAGCAATGAAATGTAATGTAGTACTTAGGAACCCGAAGCCGGACTCGCCTGCCTGACTTGAATGATCTGTCGTAATGCATCTCCTCCTCTTTCTGGCTGGATTACATACATACAAATGGATCCACCTTTATTGGTATATGTATGTACCTTTATTTGGCTACGAGTAGACTAACATACCTTATATATTTTATATATAACGTATATTTTGGATGTCGTGTCATATATAACGGTAAGTGATATAATGTAGGCAGTAATCCTCTTGTCATTTCTGGGGAATCGTCCGTCTGGAATGAGAAATGCATATTTGGGGTGTGCATTACAGTTCTGTATGCTCACGGTATATTGAACCACTCGTCAACTCTATAGCTATCACCTTATACCACATACTTTCTCTTATTTTTCCCGAGTCAATAGCATGAATCAGAAGATAGTCAAGGTTTACAAGCCCATTTTAAGTGAAAAAATAAGTGAGAATCTTGAATGTAGCAGACATTCACACAATCATGCAGCCAATCATAAGACAAGGCAATTGTAATTGGAGTAAGACTAACAGAATTTTAATTAATTGATTTTCAAAAGTTGAATTAGAATGCCAATATTTACTATATAGGATTTTTCTGATGTAGTACTTTTCCAATACTCAAACAACAATATGTATTGCATTTCTCACAATTCGTGATTGAGATTATGTGTACACTGTGGTAGTATGAATAAATTATTGAAGGAAATTGTAAAATAAGCATGTAAATACAATAAATAATTTTGGGCCCTGGATAATCTGTCAGCTAGAGTCAGCTTAAATGTCTGTGTACATATAATTGTATGATATATCTTTGTCCGCATATTATGAGATTTCGTTGAAATTTGGCTAGAAGCCCCAAAAGGGACCATGTGGAGAAATTTTAGGCCCTCTTACAAATTAAATCTGTAAATTGACCCAAAATTTATGCTTGCATATAATTAAATGTAATAAATAGATACATAGAACATACGTACATGGATGATTGCTATAATGTTTATTAATTACACTCGATAGAAGAGTATCCATAATATAAGCAAGTATGTTTGGGGTGAGCCTATGTAATGGGTTGGGTATTGACCCGGGCTATACATGCACTACAGTTAATATAGTGCAATTTGCATACCTGTCTAGGATACGGATGTAATACATTCATCCTGTTATTTACTGAACGCCGTTAGTCAGTATATAGGCCGATCCACCAAAGTTCATTTCAAGAATGAATTTATAATGAAGAAGTCCAGTCCAGACGGTTGAAACTGGCTATGGCTATGACAGAAGTAAGTTATTCAGTGAATAGTAATTGCTCAGCTACACTTTTTCCGCAGAAGTAAAACGTGGGAGGGACAGAATTATTCTTTGTCTTACATAGAAAGCACTACTTAACAATTTATTCAATAGGGGTATTTGTAAGATATTACTACTAACAGTGTCAGCAGTATAGTATACATAGTCTAGCTAATTTTAACTACTTATGAGTATATCTATTTGCTTCCATACTGCTAGTAGACTCAAAGTGACCATCGATTGTTTTCCTTACAATGGTCTATGGCAAAGTAATTAAATATTTAACTTGGCTACTACTTTTGCTTTTCTCTTTGGTGAAAACCGATTCTTATTTTATTTTGTATAAGTTCACGACATTTGCCCACAATCAGACTTGTCTGCTATCCCATCTATATGTAGTACAAATACAATGTAATATTATGTGTAAAGATGAAAAATTATGCTTTATGCAGTTATTTGTCGAATGGGTAACGTTATTATATCGGGTCCTCAGTTTTGACTTGCATAAGTCGTGTGGCGTTGACTTGGTCTTTAGAGAATACAGTCCTCCAGTCTACAGTACTCTACTCTCAACTGCTTCCGTCCTTCCTTCCTACAGCCCACCCTTATCTAGGTTATCTGTTAGCTGGAAAAGTGGTTGTGGTCCTGAAGCCACATCCACAGTTATGCCAAGCGTGCATTTCGATTTGAAGAAGAAACAGCAAGGAAATACTTATTGAAAGTTGAGGTGGGATTTTAAATCATGTGCAGCATAATATATTAAATTGCCTTCTTTTGTTTTCAATTATTAATCGTGGCATATACATTGCCTATACTAAGGATTGAGATAGATTATAAGAAATCATGCAAAACATAATGTATCTAACTATTCAATTATTTATTATTCCAAAATTCTTAATAATAGCTTACTTCCTTACTTTGCCTCAAATATATTAATTTACCTGAAGTATAGTATGTTATTTAATATACCTCAAAAATGGGAACCGCCTCAATAAATACAAATTTTCCCTACACTTTGTCAATTAAAAGTTAAGGCATGTAAGTATTTGGGGAGGCGATCCCCATTTTTGAGGTGTATTAATAGTATATTGTAGGTAAATTAATATATTTGAGGTAAAATTAGTATTTTTGAGAACCCATTAAATATACGCCTATAAATACAAGAGATGTGGATTATATAAATGGAAGCTGATTTTTGCTTGTTCCCAACTCTACTAGAAAAATGTCATATACTCTTTACTGCCTATTATCTTCCTTGACTGTATACTTAACTGTATGTTTTTAGTTTCCAATGAAATAATTGTAGAGGTACAGTAGTGGGTAAGGAAGCCTGCTCTGCTATATGCCACTGTGAATATACAGAGTGTGGAGCTTTAAGTGAAGTTTGAGTTACTTTGGTATAAGTTAATAGTTAGCTCTCAAGACATCCTCCTTCCTTCTCGTCTCACTGGCTCTTCCTCCAAATTATTCTCTTTGCTAAAACTAAACAGAAGTTGAGTTTGAATCGCTGAGTTTTGGCTGTTTGGTTGGTCCGTTGACAGACTTCCTGTCTTTCTCGTGTCGAGCCAGTCGACTCGACTGTTGAATGTTGACTTTCCCTTGCATGCTTCACAGAAACGTTGAGTTGGAGAAAGCTGAAATTACAGAGGTGCCTTTAGTTTAGTCCTTTAGCCTAGGTATACCTTTGGTAAGGTATGAGATGATGTAAGTAGTTCAGGGAAAAATTCTCAGTCTTTCTAGTAGATGTAAGAATAATAATTCATTTCTATGTAAATTATGCAAAAGCAGTTTTACGTAGACATAAGCTAAACTTTGGGTATAACATGTAAGTACCTATTGATCACCATTTGCAACCATGATATAAAGTCCTGAGCGGTTTCACATTTCAAAAGAGTTTTCTCTCTCATTCTCTTAAAAACCAAGAAGTCATCTTGCAAAACACTCAGGATTCCTTACAGCATGTCACAAATTGCAGTTTAGTTTTCGTTTACCGTCAAGATCAAGTAACCAACCATATAGTACCTTATATATTAATTTCCCTCATTTCATTAGGTATATTATACCTACATGTGTATTGTAAGAGGGTATTTTTAATTAGTTAAATCAAAAAATATTCTAACCTTATATAGAAAAAAGCAAAGTCTTATGACCAGTCGGAAAATATTTGCGAGAAGTAGACAAGACTTATAATTATCATTCATATCTAAGATTATAAAATGGTTAATTCAAAGTTTCCTAAAGAATTAAAAGTAAAAGCTCAGTGAAAGTTTTAATTGTTTGAACCTACAAGTGGACTGCTTCTTTTGGTCTGTATGATACACCATTTACTTTCAATTCACTATAGAAATATAAATGGAAAGGTGAAAGCTATTTTTGGAAAGTAGTTATTTCCTCCAAAGGAACATGGGAAGAGATACCTTTTTAGATTATGGCACAATGTCTAGTGAATATTTTCCTGCGTGTTTGGGCATGATATGATATTGACAGGGGAATACTCACATAATCGGAGAAACGATTCAATGAAACTGAAAAAGTTTAGAAGAGGAAACTTTCTCCGTTTACACTTTCTCCTTTCTTATTAAAATATTTCCAATTGGACGTTGGGCGGTTCTTTCATGAAACCAGGTTGTACAGCAGACTGTTTGTACATAACCTACTTTTAGCGAGGCAACAATTCTAAAGGTAAAAACTGCCAAGCCACTGTATACAGCCCGCCCGAGTGAGTGTATTGCTGCATAATTACGACAAATATCCTTATAA